>ADNK01001111.1:0-16230 GCA_000320545.1 Bigelowiella natans CCMP2755 | reverse complement strand
CCCCCCCCCCCCCCCCCCCTTGCACACACACACACACACACACACACACACACACACTGAACAAAGAAAACGCAGCACAATCATCATCCGCTTTGTGGTGGTGGTCGTCGTCATCGTTGTCCTCCTCGTCAATCCACGTCAAGAACGATTCCGAAGAGAGTAGCTAATCTTGGCATCATTTGCGACCCTCCCTCACCGTCAGGTCCCTTGCCCTTGGGATGGCAGCTTACTCAGCGTTCGTTCCCTTCTACAGGTAATAGCTGCGGTGTTTGAGAGATCCAGGTTCATATGGTGAAGAAGAATCAATGACCCCCCCCCCCTGCGATTTGCGTCATGGCGAACGCCCGCGAACGGCTCGTTGCGTTTCTCATGATGATGATGATGATGATGATAAAGTAATGAATGTATACTCAATCGCAGCGTGGGGTCTGGGATTCTGCAGCGGCGGTACTCTATGGACACCTCCACGGCGGATATGCTCTTGCTTCTACCTGAGGTGAAAGAGCCAAACTACACGTAGTATTCTTAGGAGGGTGTGATGATGAAATGTCTCTCTCTCTCTCTCTCTCTCTCTCTCTCACACACACACACACACACACACAAACTCTCACGCACATATATGCATAAAACAATGTGCTGGTGACATTTGATGATATTTGTTAAGTTAAAATTGATGATTTATTCTCGTGCATCGTCGTCGTCCTTGTCGTTGTCGTTGTTACCATCGTCGTGGTAATCTAAGGGCACGATCGCGATCACGGGGCCTCTAATAGGTCAGGGACTGCTACATTAATGAAAATGGGGGGGGGGGGGCTCATTTGTAGTAAATCCTGATTTATGCACACACATACACACGCATATAATATATATATATATATATATAGAGAGAGAGAGAGTAAAGTAACGTGTACGGTTAAACATTGAACGTAGTCTGAACACCCGCAGGATTGGTCGTCGATTACATCAGCGTCTACAAAAAAGTCATATGTAAAATCGGCGAAAGAGATAGATAGAGAGAGAGAGAGAGAGAGAGATAGGATGAATAAGAAGACGGAGAGACTAGCATCGTGCATATCAAAGCCACCGTAAAACTTTTGGTCAGCTTACCTGCACTTAAATGCACTGTATAGATCATAATCGTAAAGAAAAGACACAAGATACTAAAACCTCCCGGGAATAGCTGTGGGAACGGGGGGGGGGGGGGGGGGGAGCCAACGAAATCCTTTGATATATCACTATAACTATGTATCCCTCATCGTTAATGTTTGCCTGGATGTTGCTCGTAAACATGGGGATCGCAACTCTTTGCTTTGCCCCCGTTTTCGCAGCATTAACCCTGCTTTCTCATCCCATCACGCCATACATCGGTAAGTGTTGTCTGTGTGCGCAATCGATGCTACATCGTCCTCGTGTTTGTCTTGTTGATGTTAGTCCTCTATCCCCCCCCCCCCCGGGTCATCGATCGATGAGAGCAGTTCTGTTACAAGTGTTTTGTGTGTTGCACTGCGCCTTAAATCTGACATTGATGGCCATGGCCAGCGATGAGCGCCCTCGGCGTTTTCTGGTCGATCTTCAACGCGATTTTCTGGGTATATTATATACGTTTATATATAATTATATATATATATATATATATATATATATTTATCGATTATATCCTATTAGCAATTAAAGCGTTCCTCCCCCTCACAACTTGTTCTTCACTCAACCAATGACCCTCCACAGGGGCTTGTAAGTAAGTTCTGCAGCAACGGCGACCAAGTCGGGATCAGGTTCTCGCTGCCTGCGCAGCACACACACACACACACACACACACACACACACGCACAATATTATAAATATATATATATATATATATATATATTTAAAATTTATCATGATCTTGACGCCCGTCTTCGCTATAATGGCTCCTACCTCAGTGTTGGGTTCCTTGGATGCAGCGTGAATTTGGGACCCTCTGTGCTCTTACTTGCTATAGGAGTATTGCAAAGTAGGATATATCATATCCCTCCTCCCCCCCCTCCTACCTAATGTATGATTCGCCAGACACATGGTAAGAGCGGTCTCAAAGGCGTATATATATATATATATATATATATACATATATTTATATGTCGGTTATTGCCGTTCTTAGATTTGTTGCTTGTGCGTTCTGTAGGCAGTTACAGGACGCTGGCCGATGAGATTGTACTGCTTTTCTTGTCCGGTAGTAAGCCGCACCCACGCGCATGTTCCGCGCACAAGAAGCATCACCCATCTCGCTAATGCTAAACAAACGACTAACTAATGTCGATTCCTATTTTTCTGCAGCATGCACCCTCACATGCGCCGCTATGTGCGTGCCGCTTTCGGGCTTGGTTGATGACCTTGATGAAAGGCCTACCACGCTGCCAGTGACAGCGCAAGAGGACGGAGACCCTGCTGCGGATCTTCTGGATCGTGATAGTAGTCGAAAAAGTAGCTCCAATATGCACAGCAAGACGCATCACCGAAGTAGTGCCAGTTTCCAAAGTGACGAGGGTAAAGGTCATAGTAATAATAGCAAGTCCTATGGAAGCTTTGAATGCTAAGGACATATGTTGTTTGGTGCATTCACACGATTCAGCAGTCGCACGTGAAAGTCCAATTTATCATCCGCAATTTTAAAATGAGACGGATGTACTGACATGATTGAATCTTTTCAATTGCCTTCCTGATGTGGCTATTCAGAGCGGCGGCTACAGCGCTTATGCTGTATCTGTTTGTTTCTGCTATTATGTGCTTCATGCAACTAAAAGCATCCACGTCATGTCGTCGATATCGTGCAGTGGTAAAATGTGCACGTACGTGTTGTCGCACAGTTGCATTTGCGTCGAGCATTATGACTTCCGCACATGTAACGTCGTACGCACATACTTAATACAAATATAACATAACAAATAGATACAATTTAAGCGCTGTAGCCGCAGCATTGCAAAGCTACATTTGCTCGAAACAGCTGCTACATTGAAGAAACTGGCGAAAATGATGGGAAAGTCATGGATGACATCACATTTCACTTCGATTCTTTGGTACATTTTTCAGCCAATGTTGGCATAACTGTTGTTGGAAAGTGCATTCATTTTCAAAATATTTTTGTACGCTCATCTTGCATGCATGTGGAGGACTCTTACGTGCCGTGCATGATGCGATGAGCTACAACTTTGCGTAATTTACAACCCGAAAAGATGATCAAATCGCTCGAGGAATGCTGCAACTGCAAATCCCGTCACCGCACCGCCAACGTGGCCCTGGATGTCGATGTTTCCATTCTGCCTCAGAAATGTTTCCGCTGTGTCAATCACAGCCCATGTCGCAAACTGTACCAAATTACTTTGTTTTGCGAGTGTTGGGGCCAACGAGAATAAAGCGCCTTGTAGACCATAAATTGCCCCGCTTGCCCCTACGGAATATTGATATCTCCTCGAGAAGGGACCGTAGCATGACAACAGAGCCGCTCCGACAGCGCTAGACGCGTAAATGACAATCCACCGATTTCCACTACAATCCAGCGCATGGTGGAGCTTGGGACCCATGGCCGCTATTGCTGACATGTTGGAAATCAGATGAAGGACCGAACCGTGCGCAAATGAGGATTTCACAATATGTTTTAGCGAGAAGTTCATCGAGGAAATCCCTATGTCTCCGAGCCGATTTTTGACATCAAAGTAGTAAAACATGAAGGTATTCACGATCACCAGTATTGCAATGAATCTATGTCCATTGACAAATAAACCACAGATCTCCTCGATCAAGAGTACGATATGACCTTCGACAACTACAAGTTCATATGGGATGAACTCTATACTCTTAGCCATGAGACCTCTGAGCCACTCGATCTTGATCGTCTTGTTGCCCCAAAAGCTTCGTTTTGTTTCAACACAGCGCTCAGATTGAATGAGCCATTCCCATGCCCCACCCACGAATGTAGAAAGAGACGAGACTTCGTCAATCCACACGAATAAATCAGACAGGCTATCTGATGTTCCGAAAAACAAATTGACAAGAATGGTCTGATAGGGAGAATCGACCGATGTCTCAAGGTTGAAAGAGCCTTGCGCGTTTGTCACCATATTGTGGTTTTCAATGTAGAATACGAGTTGCGTGCCGTCTGAGATCTCTCCAGCGCTGATCAAGCCGTGGATTTCTAAGTCATGGGCGCTGTCAATCACACCAATCCTAAATTCTGAGTCACTCTGCCTACTGTTCGATACACCGCTCTGCCGTCTCAGTATTGGATCCAACCGCACCGTTTCATGTTGATGACAAGGCTGGTTTCGTTTGTAACTCTTTTCAACTGCATCAAGAATCTCTTTCTGGGTTTTACTAGCAGGGAATAGAGTAAGGCAGACCGCAAGACGATCTCGACTGGGGTAATTTCGGATTGAAAGAGAGATGCGAAGGTTTCTGCTCGAGGGCACTTGACCGGAGCTCATTGCATCAAGGACCATTGATTTGTGAACGCCATCAAACTCGCCGTCCAAATTTGTGTAACTGGAATTCAGTGGGGAGAGTGTTAACGGTCAATCACATTTCGCTTGCTTGAAATCGTTATTACTTACCCATTGGGAAGGCCGACTAGCATGCGAAACCAACTCTCGAGCGGAAGGACCGTGATCATCGCGAAAAATGCAATTCCGCATAAAACACTGGTGATGATTTTCGACCTCATCTTTCTTACGCCGGAGGAAGAGAGATTTTAGACAAGGGCAGGCGAAGGCAAGGAGATGTGTAGAGTGATCTATCTGCGCGCTGGCTAGATCTATCTTTCTGTGCCGACTTTTCCGCAATGGTCACTATTTCCTTGTCGCACAACGGTAACGCCATTCCTTTGGTTGGTTTCCACGAAGAGTACCAAAGTAGTTTGTCATCATTGTTCATTGTTCATTGTTCCAAAGGTCGGCCTGCTTCGACATGGCGAAGTTCAATGATCTCTCTGTCCAATGTTCGTTCTCTGTTTCTTTCTTTCTCATTCTTTCTTTCTAAAGTAGTCTTCTTCCCCCGAGCAACGGGTCCGCCCCCACAAGTGTGGATGAGCCAGAACATGTCCAATGATCGATCCTTTCAGCTGCACCATTGGAACCACTTCGTGCATCCATTCATCCACTCACCGACTGATCGAGTCATGGGATTGACCGCACAGGATTTCACCACTTTGCAACTTTGATTGAAATCGAGCAAACAATCGTGAGCGGTCTGTCCCGTGACTCAGTCCCCACCAGCACAGTGCATTGCTTCGATTCGCTTGCACATTCATGCTGCGCTAAGAATTGCTGGGTGACGATCCAGCATTGGCAGCCCATTTGAGCGTGCCAGCATTTGGTGTGGCTGCTGTGGGATTCGCACAGAGGAATGGAATTGGAAAGCTAGGGGTGGTGGAACAACCGTTGTTGAAAGTCCCATGCTAGCATGGAAGTTTTGAATGTCATTGAGGACTGCAGACTGGACACGAGGACACGCTGCAGCACGTCTAGCTAGCTAGCTAGCTAGCGTGCCTGTGTTTTACACTCGAGAGCAGAGTGCTAGCTTCATCGATCCAACCAATCTAGCAATCTAGCAATGTTCATCCATCACTCTAGCACTGCTGGGCTGCAGTGAAAGCAGTGAAATGATGTGCACAAACGCATCGTTTCACAGTGCTAGCTAGCAGTTAGAGTGGCTAGGTGGGCGCACATGCCAGCATGGTGGCGTGCGCGTTGATCGCACGTCACGACTTGTCGCCCTGGCAAGCTGGCGCCGTGCAAGTGATGGCACATCGTTCGAGCGAAGATCGATGCTGTGTTACATGAACAACATGCGCACATTTCTAGATTTGTGGGTGCACATCTCAATCACATGCAGCACTGTGCCAATACAATAGACACTGTGCACGTGCACCGTGCACACAGCGCACCGCTAGACCGCAAGAAAACATGAATGTGTGACAGAGTTTGCATGTACGAAACTTGATGCATTTTGGCTGTGATGTACATGATCATCAGGAATTAGTGCACAGCTAGAAAGGCTCTACTTGTTGTGGTCGTAACGGTAATTTACACCGCGCACATTAGCCTTAGATCTGAACAGAGAGATAGAGCAGGACGGTGAACAAGGATGATATAATCGGAAAAGTAACAAAATACCGATCCATCATCTTAGAAAGCGTGATTTTGTGTCCTGACACCGAACTCGGACCACCATTTTTGTACACGCCAGTATATTGGCTCTTATCATCATGGAAACGTGTTGCCTTAGCCTTACAAAAAATAACCCGTCTTGTTAATATTTGTCATATGGGATGATTCCCTTTCCTTGTACCTTTGTTCCAGAAGATTTAGAGAATCCATTCTTCTTGATAAGGTCTGTTAGCTTTTCCTCGCTTCCAGGGCCGTATTTTTTAGCTGCCAGCTGAGGGATAGCACTCTTAAAAATAGAGAAAGTGATAGTTCGAGTCCCTTTAACTTTGATCTTGGCGAACAGCATGTCGATGTCCGTCCGTGTGATCTGTAGATTTAGAGCAGACTATGTTCGACCATTTTTCTAAAGACAGATTCTTGGTCGACACCTTGGAGTCAGCGATCTTGCAATCTTTGCAAAACTTGAAGAACTTTGCACCTGAAAGACAAAAACCCGTCAAGAGAGACTTAAAACTGGTATATCCCCATACCAGTCATTGTTCCCTTGTTTGAAGGATCGCCGAACTTACAAAAACTCATGTAAATATCCTGGAATGTAAGCTAATTTACACACCCATATGTTCGTGCGAGAAGAGTGAATGGGAATGATGAAAAAAAAACCTTAAGTTCTGAAGAGGGTGGTTGAGTATCCGTGTAGCCAAAAATTACCATAAAGATAAACCGAACATCGAAAAATTTGAGGAAGCACAACATATGTAGATTAGACAAATTGTGAACTTCGTAGACGCTGAAAACTATTCAGACACATCGGCGACGACGGCGAAATCGTTGACATGCTTCAATACCTGTTGGCATCGTGGCAAAGCAAGATAGCTGGCGTTCTGCGATTTTCGTTGTGCACTCAATTGTTCGAGTTGGCTGTAGGATGGGAAGGAGTTTTGCCGGCGGCACGTTTGGCTACCTCGGCAGCAGGCAGAGGGTCTTCAGTGTTGTTCCTTCGAACTAACTCCAGTTGAAAATGCGTAACCAAAAGCAACTGCGCAGTCGGCGTTTTTGCACATTTTGCAGTAAATTCTGACTAAAATAAATTCGAACGGCCTGCTTTTTTCTCCAGATTTCTCCCCACACGTGCTGCTCGTGCTCTTCTGCGCAGCCGTTTCCTGGTGTGCATCGTTGTTGCGTCTGGGTTGCGGCGCGTGTGTGATCTCGCATCGAAGCAGCACAGGAGATTCTGGCCGTTGTTCCGTGTCATCGTCCCACTCTAGATTCCAGACCACCTCACAGCCTGAGTGCATGAAGAGTGCTTCCATCCTGCTTCCGCTGCCACGAAAGGCAACGCTCACTTCCGGTCAGCACCGACACAGTGGACTTCGCGGTCCAGTCTCAATCCGAAGCAACAAATGCCAAGTTTCCTCTTGATTCAGTGAATCACCTTGACAGATGGTTGCATGGTGGTCGCAAAGTGGGGAACGCATGATGTGACCACAACACAATTGCTCATTGCAAGTGGCAAAGTGGCCAATGCGTGTGCTTGTGGCAGCATCACGTGCAGTGGTCATTGCTAGATTGATCAACACGTGCTCGACACGATGTGAGACGTGCACATGTGCTAGATGTGGCTCTGGGGCTGGAACCTTGCGCTAGCTAGCTAGCTCGCCGCCCTTGCTAGCTTGTTGCGACACTCTTGCACCCCTAGAATGCCAGAATGCTGGACTCCACTGTGCATCAGCCACCAACATGCAATCAGATGCCGCTTCACACAACACGCAAGATGCATGAACGCGTGCCTGCGCTACGAGCAAACAATCAATGATGTTTGTTGTGACATTCTAGCATTGCTAGATTGTGCGTGCATGCTGGCATGCTAGCATGCTCTAGTGCTCCAGTCTTGTGCACTAGCATGACTAGATGACTGTGCGGAACTCTAGAACTGGCTAGCTGGTGCCGCACTGGCTAGCTTGCATGCATGTCAGTGTCATTCCCGTCTCGCTACTAGACCTAGAGACACTACAGACTGTGCATCGATCGAAGAGCATGCTAGCAGGATGACAACGCGATGCCTCGCTACCTCGTCACTGTAATGTGCGTGCAGCTAGCTATGATGCGATGTACATCGTCAGTACTGGGACACAGTTAGTGGACATCGACACACTGTGCTAGTGTGCTATGTGCTGCATGCATGGCACATCTGTAGACATCATTACATCCACGGGACTATGGACACGCATTTCACAAATTGGACGGCTGATGCCTCTTCTACTCTATCCCATACATATATATATATTTATACACACATACTTCTAGAATTACATATACTGACATACATTATGCACCAAGTGTTAAAGATTTATTACATTTGTAGCAAGGACGAATGTTACTTAAAACTAAAATTTCATGCACGGACAATCAACAATACTAGTTGGTAACAGTCACAAGCTAAACGTGTCCTTATTGTGCATGTACATAACCAGATTGTATAAATACGTTGACATGTTGTTCCTAATAAATACCACATGTAACGATCATGTAGAAATACAGTAGCAACGACGTAGGTGTGATTATACACACTAAATTGCACACACATACACACACAGATATACATATATATATTATATATATATATATATATATATATTATATGACGTGTATTTATTCCTCAGGGGTTCGGAGAGGAAAATGTGTTTCCCTAGCCTGCAAGAGCTAATAATAACTCCGCCTCGCTTCCTAAATCAGGCTTCTTCTTCTTCTTCCCCGTCTTCGATGATGACGATGATGATGAAGACGAAGTCTGCGGCGGCTGGGGTGGTGCGTTCCCAACGCCTGTTCTTTCTGTGGATGCCTGTGTTGAAGCCACCATCGTTTTTTTAGACTCTTTGCTAGCAGATTCACCTGCAACTCCCCCGCTCTTGGAGGGAGGCGGTGACGACAGGACAGTTGTACTCAACTGAGATGAGGCAGAACCATCTACACTATTTGAGGAATTGCGGGGCGGCACCGGCACCATTGGCGCGTCTTTACTATCGCCACTTGTGAGCGGCATCGATGGCTTATCCGCCGCGAGATCCACGCTACCGGAGATGACAGAAGCAGCGACAACTCCGTCTCCAACCTGCGGCCGCTGAAGCTGTTGGTGGATACCATTCTGTGACGACGGCACTGGTGCTGGGGAGGGAGCAGCTTGTGGTGATGATGATGACGAGACAACATGTACTGCTGCTGCTGGTGCTGCAGCTGCAGCTGCGAGGTTTATTTTTGATGATGATGATGATGCCGCTTTTGCTGGTGGTGGTGGTGGTGCTGCTGCAGGAACAGCCAATAAGCTTTGTGACTGTGCAGTAGCAGCAGCAGCAGCAGCAGCAGCAGCAGCATTGTTGACGGGAGGAGGAGGTGGTGTCGGTGATGGCAAAGGCTGCGGCGGCTCGTGAGTCGTTTGATTTGTCGCTGCTGCCGCCGCCGGCTCTGTTATTACCCGTGCTGGTGAAACTGACTGCTCGGTAGTGATCACGGTTTTTTGCTCTCCTTCCGTGGAAGGCAGAGGCGTCAATAATGATGGAGGCAATGATGGAGGCGGAAGATGCGTTAGTGTTTGCGGCGGCGGCGGTGCTGGTGGTGGTGCTCCTGCGGATGGTAAGATATTGAGAGAGGTCGGGGGTAACGTCAATATTACAGTCGCTTGCCCCCCCCCTGCTGGTGTCGTCGACGACGACGATTTCTTCTGAGGCAGCGGTGGTAGAGGAGGGGGAGGGGGGTCCTGCACAAGAGCCAAAACCTGTTCGCCCATCCGCACTGTATCGATGGCAGCGGAAGCGTTGGTAGAAGTGATATGTGCGGTTGAGAGGCCGGTGGCCATCACACCAATGCTGTTACTATGTCCTGGATTGCTCGCCATGTTGGCTTTTGTGTCACCTGATGATGGTGTTGCTGCCGTCATCGGGAGGCTTGCTGCTGCTGTGACTGTTGATTCGGTGGGAGGAGTCACATCAGCAGCATTACCAGCCGCGGTGGCTTTAGCAGCCTTCGTCGATGGCGATGACAACGACGATGATGCTGACGGCGAGGGGGCGGATCTTCTCTGCGGCGTCCATTTCGGGTCGCGCTTGCGACGGTTGGTGAACCAGTTGAAGATCTGGCGAGGCGTCAGCCCGGTTTGCTTCTGCAGCATCTGCTTCTCCGATGCGGTGGGGTACGGATATGTTATATGGGCCACAAACCAATCCTGAAGCACCTCCCGCGCTTTGCGAGGGAGCCGCGCACGCCTCTTCACTTGCTTTCGCCCTGATACGGCTGCTGCTGCTGCTGCTGCCGGCCCCGGTGCTGATGGTGGGGGGACGACTGCTGATGACACCTTCTGCGCATGGGAGAGCGATGATGATGGCATTGTACCAGATGATGCTGCGAGGGCACCGGGAACACCGAACGTTCGCATTGTCGGAAATAGGTTCATACCGTTGCCGGGTAAGGGAGCGGTATGGGTTTCTGTGGACCGTTGAGGAATGCTATGAGCAGGCGTCGCTGCGCTGGCAGCAGCCATTGCCGCCCTCCCTCGTCCTGCCTGCTGCTGTATCGATGGTGAAGAGGGCGATGATAGGGACAATGGTGACATCATCATCATCATTGTAGCTGGAAGAGGTGGGGGCTGTGGGGGAGCGATGTTTGATGACGACGAAGTAAGATCAGGGGCAAGAGTGTTGGTAAGCGGCGTTGGCGGTTGCGATGATATTTGTAGGGACGTCGCTAACATTGGCACAGAGACGACGACAGGTACATCTACGCTTCCAGGCCTCTGTTGTTGCTGCTGCAGCTGCTGAGTGGGGGGAATATGCCAAACATCAGGAGTTGACGGTCTAGAGTCATGATAACGCGTCGAATAATTTGAACGTTGCTTATTTACCATGAGCTATTTTGATTCTCGTAAAAAAAATTCAGAATTTCATCAGAAGCAAAATGTTCAGTTTATGCACGTGGCATCTTACTCCTTTTTACAAACATCCGGTTTCTTCTCATTTCATCTCATTTCCATCTCAGTATCTTCTCTCCCTCTCCCCCTCTGAATGCCCGGTCGCACCTGTACAGTAGCAGCAGCCGGAACCGGTGTAGACTTCCACTCATTTGTAGCAGCGTTCATCATGTTTCCATTCTTGGCCTTTGCCAAGGTACTACGACTTCGAGCATTTGGAAGCGATTTCGGCAGGGTACGGCATCTAGCATTTTGAAACCTTTTGGATAGGAAGATCATTTAGAATGAATGCCTTCTCACTTATCATCGTTGTCTGGAATTATCTTAGTCGACACCAATCGCTAACTTGCTTCCAGCTCAACCCTGTTTTCGCGCACAGGTCTTCCTTTACCAGCGGGGAGGGGTATGGGTCATCAAGATGCTCCTGATTGAACGAGCTTCAACAGTCAAGATGATGATAAGGTAAAAATGGCAGGTTAGTAACGAAATCAAATAATGATAAGGTTTCCATTGTGTATTTCCTGTTTGCATTACCATGAACCACTTCCTCAAGATTGTTACTTGCTGGTAGGTGAAATTGCAATGCTTCTTGCCTCGTTTCCGTGGCGCAGAGGTAGAGGGGCCCTGTGATAAGGATGATTCCGGAACGATACAATGAATCATATTTGCATTACAAGAATACATTCACAGAGTTGATTCGGCGTGTGATACCATACCTTCTTCGAGTGATTCTTTTGCTGCTTTTTCGGGGGTCGGTGGAAAGCAGCAGACCCCTCTCTCGGACGTTTATGTTTCGAGCTCGCCACCGATGGGGTTGCCTCCTTGCCGCCACTGTTCAAACCAAAACAGAGTTAGATTGTGACAGAGTAGATTCCATTTGTGGCGACATCTTCATACATGATTCCTTTGGAGTCCGCATCTTGCGTTAGTTGAGCTTCCGCGCCATGAGAGACTGAAAGGGAGCTCTTTCCGTTAGGTTGTATCGGGGGTTGGCCTGGTGTGGGAACGTAAAGCGGAGCTGGTGACGTTGAGGAGATCAGCTGCGTTGGCATCCCCATCTCCAAAGGCATCTTGCCGAATGGGGCTCCTGTCAAAGACAAAACAAAAAAATTCTTTCATTCAAGCCTAGCCGCCATCGCCGCGACCATCACCATCGGCACAGTAATACCAGTGTCCCCTCGCGCTTGGTTTCGGAGTGAAGGAGAAGAGGGTAGTTCGCCTCCGGCCCTTCCCGGGGCGGTGCTTCTAGTTTTTGGTTATTTTTCTGATAGCTTTGACTCTTTGACTCCTGTTGGGGAGGTCAACGCACTCATACCACCTCCGCCAACCAGCTCAACCTAGCCCATTCCCACGGCGCTTTCGACCGAAATACCCTTGCATTTTGCATGCGACGACATCCACATATGCCGTTCAAGGAAAATAATCCAACTCAGCAATGCCTGCCGTGAAATTATTCGGCAAGGCTTCCAGCTCTGAAATCTCAAAGGGGAAGAAAGGAACAAAGTTATTGTCGTAGATATGAAATGGTCGGTGATATATCCCATTATGTAATTGCGACATGATATTTAGACGCTTTCGGGAAGAATTCGCCGGCATCGCTCCGCGAGCAGAATGGCGGTCGGCCAGATGGCCTCGGAAATTCGCGAACTTGGTTAGGGAAGGCTCATCTGGGTCCCCCAGAATCTTAAACATGGCTAGCTTCGATGGACATCTCCCTAATGAAGATTCACCAACCGTAGATGGTTTGAAAATGGAGCGGTTGAGAACTACAGCCGACCAATCATCGTCGTCGTCATCATCATCATCATCATCGTCATCGCCGTCGTTATCATCGCTCAGGCAATACAGTGAATCATCGTCAAGGAAAGTAAATAAGAATTCGAACGTCAGTGCTGATGAAGAGGTGGTAATACATGTGGATAGCCGTGAATGGCACCAAATGACCAATACCGACCGCGATGCGCTCTCAGTTCCTTGCCACCTGTGCAACTTATGGTTCGCTGACGAGAAGGACTTTGAGACTCACCGTAGAGGTAGGCGTCATCAGCTGCGCGAGCGTGATCGAAATGAAAGTAAGGAGGTTTCCGAGAGTGAAGAGAAAGGCCGGCACGAAAGGGAGGCAGAGAATAGCCAGCGCAATGATGCGAGTAAGATTACAATCAGGACCACAAAAGCCTGTCTGAAGGAGCACGGTGAGAGGGCGCAGCGTTCGTGGAAATCTCTCGGTGCTCCAAAATATATTATGGCTCCGATGGTGAAACAATCAGAGCTGCCGTTTAGAATACTATGTCGCAAATACAACGTGGGCCTTTGCTACACTCCGATGATTCGTGCGAAGAGATTCGTGGATGCGCCGAGCGACGCCATCCGCAAAAATATCTTGCGCTTAATAGAAGATGCTATCCCATCTGACTGCAATAAGGGAGGGAACGAAATCTCAGTAAAGGTCGACCGGCCACTCGCGATCCAATTTTGCGCGACAGATGTGGAATCCTTTTGCTCAGCCGCGAAGCTGGTACAGGATAAATGCGATGCTGTGGATCTAAATCTAGGCTGCCCACAGATATCAGCGCGTCATAGCGGATTCGGAGCATTTATGATGGATAAACCAGGCCTTGTCTCTGCAATGGTCCGTAAGGCCGCTGCTGAGTGTAAGGTTCCAATCTGGTGCAAGATCAGAATGTTGCCCACGCGGGCAGCTACCCTGAAATTTGCCAAGATGCTTGAGGCCTCTGGGTGCTCACTTCTGGCAATTCACGCGCGTCAGAGAGAGCGGTCTCGCCACTCCGGAAGCGCCGACTGGGAAGTTGTCCGTGATGTCAAACGGGCTCTTAGAATACCCGTCATAGCGAACGGCAATGTGCAATGCTTGGAAGATGCGCGGGCGTGCTTGGCATACACAGGTGCGGACGGCGTTATGTCAGCTCAGGGGTTGCTTGCAAACCCACGACTCTTCTCTGGTTTCGGCTGTCCCGCCGGGAGTGCACAGACAAGGTCGACGGCTACGATTGGGGGGGTGAGAAAGGAGTGTGGAAGTTCAAGCGGCGGAGGCCACTGCGAAGGCTACCTTGGTTCTCTTGCGGAAGAAAAGGCCTCCTCCAACTTATCTACTTCTACCCCCACCGTTACAAATGCTTCAAGCCCTAGCTCTGCACATTGCTGGGGAAGAAGACGGAGTCCACTGGGGCAAAACTTCGAAAACGTGATGGCCAGGAACCGTTGCGCTGGCGGCTGTTTGATAACGACAAGAAACAGAATAAGCTTTGGTCGTGAATACATAAATGTGTTTCAAAAGTTTCCCGACAGAATGTGCTATTTGAGTGATCATGTTGTGTCGTTTTTCCGGGCGGATCCAGAGCTGCAATCGAGGAAGGCGCGCAACAACGTAGATCTATACAGCCTCCTCAATAATCCGAAGAGGACAACAACACCGTCACAAGTGCTTGAAATACTGCATTGTTGGGAGCATCGATTGCAAATATGCTCGTGCGCAAAGGGTCCAATGTCAAGGAAGCAGATCATAGCAATGGGATGTCACGACACCGACGTTACACCTTCTGATGTTAGAGCAGAAGATTCACATGAGGATGAATGTAGTAGCAGTGATGATGATGAATGATCCATTGTTACATTATGAGGATGTAATGAATTGATGGATTAAATCTTTGCAATGGTCATCCTGACGTAGCTGTGCAAAGCTGCGGCTACAGCGCTTATGCATTGTTACATTATGCATCTTTTATACTTTCATTCGAATAAGGGCGTTCTCTGATGCAGTGGCGAATGCAGACCTTTACATCGTTCATGCCGCTCGCATGCAAGCTATAAAGCACCGTCGCCTCGCCAACATTACTTGTCATTGCAGCAAGAATGCAGACCGTAAAGCACAAAGAATGTCTAGATGCTCACTCATAGCGTACGCTGACTGCCGATGCTCAGTCCGGTGCACGCGTAGGTACAAAGACATCTCAGACGCATGACGTAATGACTGTACCCGCCGCTGCATTAGTACGTGTCATTACGCCATTGCTATATATGAGACGGATGTGATGAATACTTAAAATTTTTCAATGGTCATCCTGATGTAGCTGTGCAATGCAGCGGCTACAGCGCTAATGTTGTGTCTGTTGGTTTCTGCCACCACGTGCTCCATTGCTATATATATTACCACTGTCTAATGCAAAATGCAACAATGTGCACACTTGACTGTACGTGGCTAGACGATTATTGCTTCCATGCACGTAGGTATCGCAACGCACAATGGCTATATAATGAAAATCAATCTCGGCTGTCACACATCGGCGCTGTACATTCCGAGTCATGAGATGTCATTTCAAAGCAGGAAAGGTATTCTCGCGAAGTGATTTTTTCATGCACCACCCTCTCTAGCTCATGAGTAGGCCATCGAAAGAGATGGACAGTGATAATATTTTAAGAAAGAGAATCTGTCGAGTGAACATAGAGCATTGCTTGTTTACGCGACTTGTGATTTCAATGCATTTAAATGTTCTAGATCAACTAATAAACAATCGGTTGCTGATGGACTGATCCTTGTTCTACTCTTTACCACGGGCTTCTCCAGATTCTTCAGCCTCACCAGGCTCCTTCTTGTCATCGCCAGTAGTCGCAGTTGTTTCCTCCTTTTTCTCCACCTGAGACTTCTCATTCCCATCGTCGCGCTTTTCTTGGCCATCATCACCTTTTTCTTGATTATCCCGCTTTTCGCTGTCACCACTGCGCTCATTGTCGCGATCACGATCGCGACGATCTTCCCGATCAACTGAACCATCACGGCGGCTCCGGCGGCTGTCACGTTCCCTGCTTCTTGACCTGCAAATATGTCCGAAACATATCATATTGTCAACGTTTTTCACTGTTTGAATAGGACATGCATCATAAAGGGCTAGCGAGCGAAACGCGAAGAACGACTTATAGCAGCTACTCCCTCGCACAGGAATTGTTGGGGCAGAAACGTTGCAGACCACCAGTGCGATGCGCAGGTGATAGGAAGAAAACATTATGAATGGGAAACAATGAAGAAACTAAAGGGGTATCTTCCCCTGATGATCTACCATCAACTAGGATATCTTGGTGAAAACATACCTTTCCCTTTCTCTTCGTCGTTCCCCCCCCCCCCTC
>ADNK01001113.1:0-19675 GCA_000320545.1 Bigelowiella natans CCMP2755 | reverse complement strand
TACTACCGTAACCGGTAACCGTACGTACTCTCTCCTCCCTCCCCCTCCCCCTCCCTCCTCTCTCTCTCTCTCTCTCTCTCTCTCTCTCTCTCTCACACACACACACACACACACACATACATACACACACTAACACACACACGGACAACACATTACAACACAACACAACACAACGCAACGCAACATAACGCAACACGACTTTTAAGAGGACAGACTGATAGGAAATATACAAAGGTCGAAGCCAGATAAAGCTGTATCCCCATCCCAGAATCGTTACAACCTTCCACACCCTGCGCACGACAACATTACAGCAACATTCACGGTCGTCCTCTGATAAATGACCAGGTTCTTAGAAACTGCCGTTGCCCTGGCGAAGCACTACCAGATCATCTTGAAGCACACCTCGATCACGCGGAAGCTGATTGCTCTTCTCGGCCGCGATGATATCCGTAAAACCCAGCACGGCAAGCACTACGCGATCCTCCTCATGCTCATCCTCTGGAGCTCGGACTTCGTCACGCCTGATGAGCTCCTCGCGCATGTAATATCGCTACCAGCCGCTGCTTCGCTCCCTTTCAATCATCCATTCGTGCAGCAGCAGCAGCAGCAGCAACAACAACAACAACAACGACAGCGCACTAGAAAACAGGCACATTGGCGATTTATTCAATGTTGTGGTAGTCATCATCATTATCATCATCATCATCACCACCATCGTCTTTCCGCCCTCATCTCTTCAGGTGAATCCGGTGCTGGAGCCTATTCTCGCCGGATCGAACATCAAGGCACAAGAGATCCTCCTGATGATCCTCATCCGGGCGACCAAGGCGCTGCCGCCAAACAAGTACTCGCCATTGGTCCGACGGCTAGCACGCGCCTTTAAGAACAGTCCTAACGTAAGATGCCGCAGTCTCCTCTACCGTCTGCTGATGTGGGTGTACGAGAACTGCGAGGCGCGCAGTAGCAGCGCTAGCGGCGCCTCCTCATCGTCGAGGAGAAGGACCCACCACATCGGCGGGGGCACCTTCGATAGCAAGCACGGCGGCGGTGATGACGACGGCGACGCGGAGATGCGCCTGATGAAAAACCTGCAGGAATTTGTCCGCGGTGCGCTGCTAGGCGGCCTGATGGACCGCAGCCCTGACATCCGCAACAAGCTCGTCGAGTTCTGGAACGACAAGAGGCGTCTGCATGCTGACCTCGGCGAGCGGCTGTACGACTGCCTGCGGGTTCTTTACCACCCTGACGCGGAGGCGCAATGGGTGCACTACGTCACGTACTTCCTCATACAGCCCACGCACCGCAGCGCCGATTACAAGCAGGCGATCTCCCCAGTGCCTCTTGCCGACTGCAAATTCGACGACTACAGCATCAACACGACGTGGTTCCAGACCAACTCCTTCGCACCGCTGTTCTCGTCGCAATCGCAGCTGGAGCAGGAGATCCAGGCTTCCATTAACGAGGCAAGGGTGGGTTATGATTCGCAGAGGGGGGGTGGGCCTGCAGGCGGCTCTGGAGCTGCCAGCTCTTCAGCAACCGGTGCATTTTTTTTTTTTAATAGTGTGGTGTGTTTGTTCGAAAGCAATGGTGATGATGGTGGTGAGGACCCAACCTGCGCAAGTGTGCCATACGCCTCCAGACACTTGTTATCTCCGTTTCGCAAAACGAGAGATCTCTTTTCTGATGTATTTCCACGTGTTGCTTCTCATTCTCCTCTTCCTCCTCCTCCTCCTCCACCACCTCCTCCTCTCCTTGCGCTTTTCATTCGACGGTAACGACGACACGGAAGGATCGGCGGCCGGAGGGACTGGTTACGTGCGCGCAACTGCTCAGAATCTCAGCTTCGCACCCACCCAAGCCGGGGGAGGCCGAGGTGGCGGTGGGGCCTTGATCTCGATGGATGAAGAGTCCTTCGTCGACTTCACGATGCACGAGCAGAAGATAAACTCCTCCTTCATTCTCCCCTCCTCGCAGGTGGGTCGGTCACAGCTGGAGGAGGTGGTTACTACGGCGGGGGCGGAGGCGGAGCAGTGGGGCCGAGCATTGTCATGGGAAGCCTCGCGCCCTACGACTATAAGTACAGAGCCGGCGGGGCGAAATCGAGGGGCAGAGCCGTCGGACAAAAGTAAAGCTACATACTATGACGTGCAGCACGCCTTTTCGATTGTCTCCCCCCTCCCTTCTCTTACTCTCATCCTATTCTCCTTTCCCCCTCAGGCGGAAAAGGAGGAGAGCGGCGCGCGTGGTCCTTGGCAGTCAGATCAATCCTCTCGCAAGGCGGGATATGCGCCGCCGCTTTCACACGAAGACACGATCCGAGCAGGAATCAGCAGGAATCAAGTAACGATATCGATAATGATATAATAGTAAAATATTTATGAATGATGATGGGGATCATGAGGATTTAGGTGGGTGCTCCCTCCTCCCTGGATTATAAGTCTCCTCCTCCTCCTCCTCCTCCTCCTCCTCACCAACAACTGATCTTCTATGTTAAGAGCAACAACAGCGGTTGCGTTGCCCCTCTTTTTCCCTCAGTCGCAATCATATCCATCATCATAATCATCATAATGATCTTCCTTTGTCTCCATCCGATATTGTGTCGTCGTCGTCGTCGTCGTTGGCGTCATCGCTATCAGATATTTCCAGCGCAGCCTGCGCGTACAGCAGATGTGGGACGAGCGGATGAGGATGGCAAAGCCGGCGCAGGTGCCGCTGTACCGGCGGTACCGCCAGGGCGAACTTCCGGACATTTGCATCCCTTTCAAGGACATCCTCCTTCCCCTGCAGCACCTCCACGTTGACCCCACGCTGGCGCGGAGAGCTCTTCCTGATGTTCTTCACGTCGATCTTCTCCGCAATCGACAAGTGCTACAAGCCTGGGGAGGCCAGCGAGCTCAAGAGGAACATCTCCGCTGCGCTTGCCTACCTCATGCAGGAGACCCGAGGAGACGCGGCATTCGTCTTCTGCCTGCATATGGCCTGCCTCAAATGCCCGACGGTCTCTGTTTCGCCGAAAGAGGTGGCTCACTAATGCCTCGTATTCTCCTGCAGAAAATCGGTTTTTAGTAGTAGGAATCAATCTGCGAGGCGGTAAGGGAATGCGGATGCTCCATTTTGTTTTTCGAGTCAGGCCCTTGATTTTTCTCGGATTTCACGTCCACCTCCCCTTTTTCTTCTTCTTCGTCTCCTTCTTCTCCTTCTTCTTGCTCTCCTTTCTCACTCTTCCTCCCCTCAAACAGGTGGGGCGCTCCGCCTTGAAGTCCTACAGCTACCACTCGGCCATTCTGCTGCTGGAGGACCTGCTGCTCAACGACGACAAGAACCGCGATCTGCAGAGGCTCCTGGATGACGGTGGCGACGGCGACGCGAAGCAGCTGCGCCACAAGCGCAGGAGGGCCAAGATATCGGATGATCAGCGCTTGAAATGCACTTCGGAGGTGTGGTATCAGTTGGCTGTTCTTTATCGAAAGCTTGGCGCCAACGACATCGCGCTGGCTCTTTACCTGAAATTCTGCCGACAGGGCTACACGGAGAGGGCGATAATGGCGCTCCTGGTAGATGTGGGAGGTGGTGGTGTTGCTGTGGATGTTGGTGTGGGTTAGCGGCTCCGCGAGGGTGGATGAATTGGCGGTTGGCGGCAAATCATGATGATGACGATGAGTGTGATGATGATGATACGTGAGCGAGGTGTTTCCGTCAGGACTATGATTACGACACAGCTGGAGATGAGTTTGATCGCGCCCTGGAGCACCAGGATAACGAAGAACCGTGGGAAGCAGGCCAAGAACCCTCTGAGATAGAAACAGAGCTATGGTGCAGTAGTAGAGGGGGGGGGGGAAAAGGAATGAGGAGAAGGGGGGATAAGACTAGACACGGCCATAGTCGGGATGTTCCGAACAATATAGAGAAGGAATGAAATATCATGATGAGATGTCGTCACCCTTTACCGCCTTCATCACCTAGCATTTCATTATCATCCTCCTCCTCATCCTTCTCCATAACCCTCATCAGGTTCGATGAGTGGCTCGAGTGCATGCGGCAGTCCGGCAATTGGCAGGGCGTGTACGACAATGTGATGGTGGACATCGACAACGACACCTCGAAGCTGTGGGAGTGGAAGCCGGAGTTCAAGCAGATGATGATGGAGATGCAGGATGCGCGCAGCAGCAGCAGCTCCCTGTCGGCAGTAGCAATGGAAGGAGGAAGCAGCGTGCTCGATAGTGAGAAAAAACATGATGATCACAGAACTCAACAACGATACGAAGAAAACTCACACAATGAAACACGCAGCATCTTCCGAACAAATGCTGCATCGCCGAGAGCGATTCCCTAACTTAACCCCTTTTCTCTCCTCATCCAATCTCTTCAGTATCACATTCCTCAATCGTGCTATCTTCTCTGTCCCTCGACTTACCCTTCCTCACCCCTCTCTGCACGCCCTTCCGTAGGCATACAGCTCAAGCTTTCTACCGGAGGCGTGGGCGGCGAGGAATACGGCATTTCGTCCTCCCCTCTTCTCCTGCTTAAAATGAAGGAGGAGCAGTACCTCCGCCTCAACTATCTCGACCACTACATGAAGGCATGTATGCGGCTGGACGGGAAGCAGGAAGAGCTGCTCAAATTCGTCAAGAATTCGTGCAAGGTGGAGGCGCAGAGGAGGATCATCGAGTCCCGCTACTGCGGGGACCTCGCAGCGCTGCACGCCATCAGCGGCTCGCCGTCGCGCGCGGCGTTTTACCTGCGGCAGCACTTCCGGCAATTCCAGAAGCACTGGGAGCGGCTCCCCACCCTCGATAAAGGTTGGGTGTAATGCGCGCACTACATGTGCCAGGAGAACACAAACTGCGCTAGAAAAGTTGGTGTTATTCACACGCCTCCTCCTCCTCCTTCTCCTCCTTCACCTCCTCCTCCTCCCTTCTCCCCCCTTCTCCACTTGTATATTGTATGACAGGCCCACGTCAGCTAGTTCTGCACACGTTGCAGCCGCTGAATGAAATCAATGAGTACCTCAACATCATTTCACCCAAGAACCTCTCCGAGCGTATTGCGAAGCGAGTGGGTCGTTCCGTTCCAGGGCAGCTTATCCACAGCGCCAGGCGCCTCATCGCACGGTAGCTACTCGCAGAGCAAGGAGAGCAACAGGGAAGGGGGGGGGGGGAGGGCAGGCACACGCAAGAGCATGCATACACATGCACAAAACAACATGTTTCAATGCTGCACTATCAACAGGTGGCAGCATCGTTACCCATCGTCAAACGATCCGAACGGTGTTTGGGATGAAGTTGTCTCCAATCGCACGCACTTCCTCAATAACGTGCTCGCCAAGGCGAAGAAGCTGTTGCAGACCAAAATCCCACCGCAAATGATCGCCCCGACGCAGCAGCAGCAGCAAGCGCCAGACGGTGGCGCCGGAAGTAGTAAAGCAGAGAAAGCAGATCATGGAAGTGCAAGAGGGGCCGAGGCATCAAGCGACGATGTGAAATCAAAGGAAGGCACACAACTAGAAGCGGCAGAGCATAAACGAGACCTATCCGCCATTGCTACGCTCGAGAAGGAGATCAGCCAAACCGTCATCGACTCTCTGCGAAAGGCAGCAGCCACGATGTGCTCACAGGGCAACTACAAAGCTGCCGATCTGTACATCAACAAGTGCGAATCCTACCTCGCCCGCCTCCGTACCCTTGCGAAGGAGGACGAGGAGGCGGAGAGGAAGAGGAGGCGCAGCAAGAAGAAGACGGGGGGCGAGAGTCAGAGCAATGATAAGACAGAAATGGAAGGGGAGGAGAAATCCCCCGATACGTTAAGCTTAAAGGGCCTTCTGGCAGTTGAGTGTGCGCTCAAGCTCACGAGGGCTGCGATCCGGCACAACCAATTCAGGAAGAAGATCATCGCGAAGTCCTCCTTTGATGATGGCAAGGGAGGAAGTGGTGGCAGCAGCAGCCAAGCTGTCATCGGCACCATTGCTAAGCTTTTCCAGCTGAATAAGCGACTCGACGGTATACAGAGGAAGATGATGATGGGGGGGGGCTCGGAGAAACAGATGCCGCAGGGAGATGACGATGAGGAGGAGGACGACGGTGATAGCAGACAGAATGCTATGTTGTGTCTCTTGCGTACGCTATTGTCCCCACCCCCCCCCCCCTCACATCTATGCCCACTGAACGTGTAAGCGTCCGTGATACTTGTCCTTCCTTTTTGTTGTTGGTCATGTGCCAATTATCTTTTCTTGTTTCGCCAACACACGGAAATGATGCCTTATCGATGATTTCAGAGGAGGAGAAGGAACTCGGCACCGACCTCCACCTTTACTACAACCTCCACAGTCTGCACGGGGAAGTGCTCAATGATATCGCTACTCGAGTGGCGCTGGAGGATGACGAAGGAGCGCAAAAGATGGCCAAGTCCGTATGAGATTCTCTTATTTTTTGGAATGCTACTGGCAAAGCCATGATATTATTTGTCCAGGCCATACGGCAGAACAACTGATTTCGCGGTTTTCGAATGATCCTGGCTCTGTGTTGGGGATTTCTTGTCCACATATAACGTGCTATCGTCGTCATCACTGTCAGCATCATGATTAGTATCATAACCATCCCTTTCTGCAGGCATCTGGGTGGGCTGAAACCGGACGAAATATTCGAGAAATCGCGTGTGCACTTCGAGAACAACTGCAAAACGTTCCTGCGCATCAAGGAGAGAGAAGAGGAGAAAGGGCACGCGATTGCGTCATCCTACCACGGTAGTAGTAGTAGTAGTAGTAGTAGTAGTAGTAGTAAAGCCATCACCACCCCATAAAATACACATGTACGGAGCATTCTGCGTCGTCGTTCGTCGTCTTGTCGACGCCTGGTATAGAGGGTTAGCGGGAGAACTGGATACAGAACGAACGACAACAACAACAACAACCTGTAAAAGAAGAAGAAGAAGAAGAAAAGAAGTAGTAGTAGCAATACGAGTAGTAGTAGTAGTAGTAGTAGTAGTAGTGGTAAGTGCCAGTGGTGGGTGTTACTTCTCGAATGATCATTGTCTGCTGTGTCACAAAACAATCTCAATGTATTTATAGGCAAGTCGTCCTCATCCGCGCGCCGCCGTCGTCGTCGGTATGCTCCGATCTCCTCCTCCTCCTCCTCCTCCTCCTCCTCCTCCTCCTCCTCCCACAAGCTGACCTCCGTCCAGAACACCCGCTACGTGGCGCAGAGTTTTATGAGGTACTCCCAATTCTGCAAAGCGCAGTACGAACGACGCCTCGAAGCACTCAAGGCGAAGAGCAGAAGAGCAAGCACCGGCGGATAAACGACGACGACGACGACGACGACTCCAGCAACACGCCTCCGCCATAGCATTCCCCGACGACGAGCGGCTGGGGATGTTTCGCCGGCACTTCGTAGACAGCGTGCTGCAGGCCATCCGGTACGGCGCGCGCGGGGCGTCGATGTACTTTCCAAAGGTGACGGAGATGATGCGCGGCGACGCGGAGGCGCTCGAGGCGTTCACGTGCTACGCCAGGGCCATTCCGTGCTGGCGGTACATCAAGTGGGTGTCGCAGATGCTGGCCACCCTCTCGGATGAGAGCACGGTGGAGCAGATCGCGCCACTGCTGAAGCGCATCGCCAGTAAATACCCGCAGGCGATGTACTTTCCGTTTCGGATCAGCCAGCGCCAGCTGCGCGCGGCCGTCGCCGGAAACGCGCGCATGAGCAAGCACCTGGACGACATGGCTGCCCTGCTCAACAGCAAGCTCGTGGACATGTTCATCGCCGCGCTGGACCAGATGACGTACCCCAAGGTCTTCGTGGAGGAGCGGTTCAAGCTGATCGAGCAGCAGCTCAGGAAGGACACGCGAGACTCCCGCAAGCAAGCGCAGAATCTCTACTCGAGCTTCCTGCGCGAGTACGGTACCGGAAAGCACCCGCTGCTGCGCGCGCACGGCTCGCGCGAAGCCACCGACTTCGCGAAGGTTCTGTGGAAGATCATCGTTCCCAAGTTTGGCCAAGGGGGCTCCCGCGACACGAAGATTGCGGACATGAAGCTGAACACCTTCATCCGCCAGAGCAAGCTCGCCGTGGCCACGGCCGCCGGAAAGGCGCGAAAGGTCAAGAGCTCCGACCTTGCTTACTTCTCCCCATGGCTCGCCGACTTCGAGAAATTCACGAGCAACGAGCAGGAATACCTGGAAATTCCCGGGCAATACAGCGGCGAGGAGCAGCCGCAGCCAGAACGCCACGTGCGCATCGTGAGCTTTGGGGCGAAGGTCTTGGTCCTAGCTTCCAAGCAGCGGCCCAAGAGACTCATCGTCCATGGGAATGATGAGCGAGACTACGCCTTCCTTGTCAAGGGCGGGGAGGATCTCAGATTAGATCAGCGTAAGAGAGAGAGAGAGAGAGAGAGAGAGAGAGAGAGAGAGAGAAGAAGAAGAAAGAAAAAGCGATAGAGAGAACTAGCGATTAATTACGGAAGGAGGAGGAGGAGGAGGAGGAGGAGGAGGAGGAGGAGAATCGAGAATGGCACGACATGTTGCAGTATATCGTACACAGATACATAGTAGCTGCACAAAATGAAACTTATATATATATATATATATATATATATATATCCATTATATTGTTTGTTTATATTTTATGAGATATAAAATATGTAAATAAGTTCTGTTGCTGTGTTCTTGTACGAGTGTGCCCTAAAATATACAAAGTTTGGCCTTCCCAGCTATTTTGTCAAATTGCTACCACGACAACAACTCCTCCTCCTCCTGTTCCTCCTCCAACTACTACTACTCCTACTACTACTACTACTTAAAACATCGCAGGCATCCAGCAGCTGTTCCGAGTGATGAACCAAATCCTCCGCACAAATCCTCAGTGCATGGAGAGAGATCTGTGCGTATTGATGATGATGATGATGATGATGATGACGATGATGAGTGTGTGTGTGTGTGTGTGTGTGTGTGTGTGATGAGTGGGGATGGTAGCGATGGATCGGTTAATATTCCAAGAAATTAAATATTTTGTACTCTGTGATACTTTAAACGATGCTATGCCAAACACACACACGTACACACACACATCACCATGAGCTGCGAATTTTATAAGATATGTACATATTACTCTCCTCCTTTCGCGTGCTTGCTCACGTATCCTTCCCCCCCCGCTCGATCGATGCAGGTATCTGCGCACATACGACGTTATTCCGATGACCGAGCAAGTGGGGATATGCCAATGGGTAGCCAACTCCGTGCCAATCAGAGAGGCACTCTGCAAGGAATGGTGCCGTCGGGAGAACGCCACCGAGGACAAGCAGAAGTAAGCAGCAGCTCAGCGCATGAGACAGTATCGCAGGGAACCTGCACGAACGACGAACGATTGTGTGAAATTAAAAAGCATAGCGTTTTTTGTCCCTCTGACGCCGATCGTTAGTTTTGCCGCTATTTTGCGACAAGACCTGTCGGTGTCGCGAGGCCCCCCTGCATCCAGTGAATTTTTAATGTGAGGGGGGGGGGGGGGGAGGGAGTGGGCGGGGGAGGGAGTAGGAAGCGTGTACAGAGGAGGGTCTTCGCTAGCGTGCTCTTGTGATACTTGGATTTCTTGGTGCATTGACAATGTTTGTGAAAGGAAACACTTCTCGGATGTCCAGGGGAACTATATCAAGGGCGCGAAGCGAGCGGTGAAAATTGAGCATCGATGTTCCTAGGAGGACCCCCTCCCCACCCCAGCCTTCCACCTTTTGGAAAAGTTTTTTGGTTTTAGCAGAATTCCACAAGACCAGCATACTAACAAACAGGACACACACACACACACACACACGCACGCACACTAACTGAATATAGCATCAATACTCCATTTACCTTCGTATGTTCCTCGTTTTCTCGCAGCTGCAAAGGGCGAAAAAAGGAAAGCAGTATTCCGAAGACAAAGCTGCCCAATGGTCCGACATCGCAAAAGACAATTCTTGCATTGAACAACCCTCCCCCCCCTCTGTACTGACTCTTAACAAACACACACACACTCTCACACACACACACTCGCATATACACAACTACTCACTGCGAAGCTGTTGGCAGCTGCATCATCCTCTTCTTCATCATGTAGTAATAATATGGTCGCAGGTGGATCGAGCTGCTCGAGAACACCAAGGACGAAGACATTCTGAAGATGGTCGTCGGCCATTGGAAAAATGACGAACGCAAAAACAATATCCATCAACTTTGAATAAAGAACGGAGAGAGCGCATTGAAAATTGGAGCGCGACGTCCTCTGCCTGCTGCTTAGTACTCAACTCGGAAATCGATGCTTATGGTGATATCCCCCCCCCCCCATCCCCCCCCTTCTTTTGTCTTCCCCTCCTCTTTCGCATAGGTGGAGCAAACGGAAAGCATGCTCCCAGAGGAATTGCTGTGCTCTGCCATTCGACGCTTGTGCGACTCCCCGGAGGTAAATCAACGCATATTAGTTTACATATATATATATATATATATATATATATAAATATATCAAATTGTTTGCCCCCCCCCCCCCACCCCTGTCTTCAGGCGTACATTTTAGTGCGTTCGAGGTTCGCGAAGAGTTATGCAGCGTTCAACATAGGAGGATACATCCTTGGCATAGGAGATCGGTAGTTAGTAGGAGTAGCAGTGGTGGGGGGGGGGAGAGAGAAAGAGGGAGAGGAACGAGAAGACAGCAACTTTGCGAGAGAAAAGGAAGTTCATATAGAAGGTTGGAGGGGAGGAAACAAAAACACATCTCATTGTTATTGTGTGTGTGTGTGTGTGTGTATGTGTGTGTGTGTGCAAGGCACTTGATGAACTACCTCTTGAGTACGTCCGATGGGGCTATCGTTGGGATAGACTTCGGATACTCTTTCGGCCAAGGGTTGTGCTCTCTCGCAACAATCTCCTCACTCCTTTTCTCTCCTTCTCTCTCTCTCTCTCTCTCTCTCTCTCTCTCTCTCTCCCTCCCCCTCATTTTTTCCTTCTCTCGCGAGTGCATTTCACTTACTTTATTCAGCTAACTGTCTTCATACATGTACCCCCTTTTCTTCACTTTGTTGTTTTTTATACCACGTATTTCTTCTTCTACTACTGCTGCTGCCGCTACTGCACAGGGCTGTTCTGCGAATTCCAGAGCTCGTTCCGTTCAGGATGACACGTCAATTCTCGAGTCTCCTTCGCCCGCTGGATAGCGACGGTGCCTTCATTGCGCTCTCTCTCTCTCTCTCTCTCTCTCTCTCTATTTCTCTCTCTCTCTCTCCCTCTCCCTCCCTCTCCCTCTGTGCTGTACATACAAAGTGAACGTTGCACACGATGATCTGAATTGAGATTGCTTTTGGCTCGAGCTTCTTCTGCTCCTACTACCACTGCTGCTACCGCTAAGTCGTTGTCTCCTCCTCCTCCTCCTTGTTGTTGTTGTTGGTGGTGGTGGTGGTGGTGTTGTTGTGAAGGCTTGATCAAACAGGACATGACTCTGATACTCCAAGAGCTACGAGCTCACCGGGACGTGCTTCTGAGCGTGCTAGAAGTCTTCGTCCAGGAACCGTATGAACGACGATGCGTCGTGATAATGACAACGATGATGATGATGATGATGATGATGATGATGAGAGGGGATGCACGCGATGTCGAAAACATCATGTTTTCTGCCAAACGTCGTCAGTATGTATGGTCCCCTTTTCTTGCTAGTTACTCACACATCTCCCCCCCCCCCCCCCCCTCTCTCTCTCTCTCTCCCCCAACATGATTCAGGCTGCTGGAGTGGCAAATGGAGATGACGAAGAAGGGCGACGACACGAAATGGTCGTCGATCATCATTATTTTTCCTACCCGACTGTTCATTATTTCTCTTCCTCAAGAACGGCGTGTAATTTTCTATTTCCCCCCGATCTCCTCGCCCCACGTCCCCCGTCCCTCCCCCTCCCGCTCCCTCAGGCTACCGAAGAAGAAGGTGCGCGTGGCAAAGATGAAGCTAGAGGGTGTGCACCCCTCCGTCGTGATGCTCAAGGACATCGAGCAGAACGCGAGGTGGAGAAAAGGGATGAAGTTCCAAAACACAGTCAGGAGGTATGATGCATTCATATGCGGTGAAGATCAGATTAAGCATATAGATCCCAGCGACGCGCGTATAGTAACCCGTAGTCTATCCTCGTTATTCTTGAATACATTTACTGAAGTGAGCCATCCTCACAATGGCGTGCCAAACTGCCCTTGTCCATAGGCTTCTGTACGGGAAGTATAGCGTGCCAGGAAGAGAGGAAAGGCTGCGCTCGGCGAAGGGAAACTTCGCCCCATGTGAGAAGGCCAGTGACCAGGTCGAATTACTGGTGGATTTGGCCACGGATAAGGTGCTTCTGGGCAGGATGTGGATTGGTTGGTCTCCATATATCTGAGGCTAAGAGGAGGACGACACAAAGCACATCACGATCTCAGTTTCGACGCGAGGATGCACGAGCAAATCAAAACATTGTGGCATTTGTGTTATGATACTTCGCAAAATGTAATAGTCTCCATTAGCGATTAAGTTTGTAGTTAAACATCATCGACTGGCATTTGCGCTGCTCGGTCCTCCCTACCTACGAAACAAATTGAATCGATATCAAGTGGAATGTATTTGATGGCACACGTCTAGCACAAGACGTGCAAACAAAGTGGAGCGTGCGTGTGCTCACAATTTTGGAAGCACCGCAGCACACAACATCCACACAATATACGAAATGCAACGATCATCATGCGCCGTGCTGCATGCGAACGCTTGTGCATGATGATGTCACGTTTTCTGCAACATGGTGATTAGCACACGTGAATGTTTGTCCCCTTTTCCTTGATGCATTAATTTGCTCCCTGGTGCAGCATTTCCGCCATAGCATTGCTCACACTGGACATGCTATGATGCACACACGGCAATGTGGACTTTGTCCATAGTGCGCTCCATGCAAGTCGTCGTGTATTTTCAGCACAACAACAGACAGCGCTAGAGCTCGAAGCATGCTATGAACAAATGAACTGCTGATTTGTCAAACTAGCAAACCTGACGCGCGACGGCATGCACAGCGATGAAATATTTGAAAGTGCATGATGCATCCAATGAACATATGGCTGTCGATGTCACTTCACACGATCTTGCTCTCACACAAAATGCAATCATTCCAGAAGCATTGTCGCCCAAAATGGAGTCGACACAGTGCATGTCATCATTCATCACGCATCAAAAACCCCTGAGGTGCATTGTCTCTGCAATGGACAGGTGGGCTCGGGCCTTGAGCGACGCAACAGCTCCGTACAGGCTAGCAGGCTAGCAGGGGGGCGGACACGAGGCGCTCAATGACGGGGATAGAGGTCCCACGCTGCTTGGCTTGTGGGTAGAGCGTTCGCAGCTGCAAGATATGGGAGAGCAGATGTTTTTTCTTCACGAACGACGCCACCGTCCGCTTCTCGATGTGCACGTGGTACTTCTCGTAGAGCACCTTCATCAGGCGGCAGTACTCCCGGAAGTCGATGTAGCCATCGTCGTCTTGATCCACCTCATCGAAACGCATCTCGACGAACTGGTCCGAGTGGAGGATGACCTGAACGAGCTCTTCGACGCTAATGGTGCCCTCGTCGTCTTTTGGAAAGGCCGCATAGTCCGACACCAGCTGCCCTAGAATGAGCTTTTGAAACTTCGTCCTGGCCACTTCTCTAAACTCTGCAAAGCCAACTCGATGCGTCAGCTTCCATTCAAACTCCTGACACATCTCTCGGACCATCGCCCGTCCCGTCTTGGCCATGGTTGCGTACAGCTGCTGGAAGTCCATGCGCCCTAGGTAACCGTCGTTGTCCTTATCGTACGTGGAGAAGATATGATAGAGGCTCGGCGAGTGTAGATATTGGTCTTTCTGCATCTTCTCCCAGGCCTTGATCGTTCGAGTGGTTAGCCCCCTCTGTAATCGCGGCCGGACGCTATTGCCGTGTTTGCCTTCCCTCCCCTCGCTGCGATCGCTGAGCAAAGGTGAGAGGACCAGCACATGCTTCTGCTCGTCGAGGTCATCCCCGAGCTGGTCCTGGTTCTTGAAGCCTACGAATCACACCATCATCATTATCATCATTGTCATCATCATCATCATCATCATCATCATATAAAATCCGCCATCATCATCGTCATCGGAATCCTCGCCCATCATTACCTAGTATCCTGCTGCTACGTCTTCGATAAAGGGGCGCTGGCCTTCTTGGAGGGGGGGTAACCGGAGGCGTCGCAACACCCCTTTCGGCGGTGATATCGCCCTGGATGCTGTTGGTTGAATCCGTTGCTTTAGCAGCATCATCGAGGTCATCGAAGCTTCCTTTTCTTGTCAGCGGCAGCAGTTCTATGTAGTCCCTGGGCGTCTCATAGCCACTCATCTCACTATGCGTATCACTGCCGTCGTGCCTGCTCGATGAGCGTGACAATGGTGAGGGCGTTCTCCCCCCCCTCCTCCTCCTCTTCCCCTTTTCTACCGCATCCCCCCCCTCTCCTTCTGGCGCTCGGAACGTAATGGGGTTCTCAGCTTTATATACACGTCGGTAGGAAGGGGAGTAGCTCCTCGATCTGCCCGACATCATCTTGCCATCCATCGGCCTCGTCCGGGGCTTCAGCGGGGATATTCCCCAGTAATTAGCGTGTCTCATTTTCTTGGTATGGTCATTATTGTTATTGTCATTATTGTCTCTATTGTTGTTGTTGTTGTTGTTGCTGCTGTTGTTGTCGTCGTTGCTACTAGTGATATAACTGCTGCTGTCGTCATTAGTACGTGTGACGCCGCTTGATTTCCTGTCGTATCGTTGCTTCTCTTGAACCTCTACTAGGTTGTTTTCATGGTAATCATATCGCCTCGAAGGTGATGGGACCGAGGTCGGAGAAGTCTGGCAGCTTCCTGCGTTTTTGTTGGGATCTACGCCAACATCCCCCCCCCCTCCGCTCGCTGCAGCTTCAACGGCACCTCCATTTTTGGGTATCCTGTTGTCGGAATCTTCCCTGATTTTACTGTCGTGGCTATTCTCGTGGTCGCTGCTGCTGCTGGCGTGGCCTCCTCTTCCGTGATCAATTTTAGCTTCTTCCCGTTCTTCAGCCGCCATATTAGTAGCAGCATGTACTCCTTCTCCTCCCTGCTGTTTCGTGTCTTCTTCACCCTGGCTGTTCCTGGGTAGTTCTCTGCCATTGCGATTGATGTTACCGTCGTCGGTCGCGCTAGTTTTGGTGGTGATACTTGGATCGTAGCCGCCTCCATTCTCGGCAGTCCCTCCTGACGATGAGAGTGACGACGCGCTCTCGGGTGGTATGGCGGCAATCGCTGCATCATTCCTCCCCTTCTTGTAATCCTCCTGTTGCGCGACATCAGCCTGCTGGCCATTACCGCTCTTATTCTGATTTTCTGAAGTCGTTTTCATCTGCTGCTCTTGGTGGTGTCGGCGGTGGTGCGTATCAGCCTCGTTCGAAGAAACAGCGCCAGCAACCGGTGAATCTGTTTTTTTGGGTTGCAGATATCCCGCCTTTTTCTCCTCTTTTGCTCGTTTACCGGCAGCAGCTGGGTTTCGTCGACTGATAGCCAGAAGGACCAGTTCAATAGCTAAGACTCCCAGCACTGCCATCATTGTCCCCGAAATCACGAAGATGTATTTGAAAATCTTCTCCCACGGTAGGAAGACTCCCCCGTCCTTCTCTTTGTGTGCTCTTCGTCCTCTCCAGAAGCTACGGTGCTCATCGCTTCGATGATTAGCTTTCGCATGACCGTCTTGTTTGTCATTGTTCCCGTTGTTCCCACCACCACCACCTCCTCCTCCTCCTCCTCCTCCTCCTCCTCCTCCTCCTCCAGCGCCGATACCGACAGTGATACGCCCATCATTCACTTTGTGCCCGGAATAATGCGAGTTCGTGGAACGCTTATGCGTCGTCGGCGGAGTGCCCATCATCGAGTGTTGGAGAAAAGAAATCGCTGGTAGATATACATCTGGAGGAGGCGGTGCGGGTTCAAAGCCCTTCGCAACATATGCCCCTCCGATCCCAATGAGAAAGGAAATCACAGATGCCACACCCAACGCTTTCAGCACTTGCTTTTTGCGTCTCTGACGGTTGTTCACTGCTGCTGTTGGTGAAGCATTTGTCGCTACCAGTCCAGGGCGGTTATCGGCATCTTCCTCACGATGGTAAGACCTATCCTCTCTATTCTGTGGTGGGTATTCGTTTTTCCTCCGAAGTCTCCCCCCCCCCCCTTCCAAGGATCTGGAACTTGCCGAACGTCTACTCCACAGCAGAGGGTCAAATCTGAGCGCGGAGGGTGAAGAAGCTCTTTGCAATGATGATGAACTCTGATCTCGAATTCTGTACAAGGCAAATATGCTTCTTTGCACACTAGGATCCCTCCTTGTCGGGGGTAGAGGAGTGAGAAGGACGAGGAGAGTGGTGACCAAAGCAATCCCAGCGAAACATACCCTACCCAAGACAGACTGATGGCAACTTCTGTGAAAGATAAACAAAGTTATAATCTTAACTGCAACAAAGCGAACGAATCGGTGTGGAAGAAACGACAGGGGTCAATCATTGGGAGGCTTAATTCGTCTCCAAGGGAGAGGATTAGAAGTCATAATACCTTGATTTCATTCGAACTCAGCGTTACAATAGCGCTCAGTATCGGTGTCTTACAATCCTGCGGAGATTAGCAATATACTTGCGAAAATGAAGACGCGCTTGGTGTGTGGTGCCCCTTTACTCCAGGCTATCATTTTGACCGGGGGGGGGGCACGTCTGGAGAATTAGTTCGCGAGCTCGTTCGAATGGAACTGCATTCTCGTTTCTGTGGAGCGCTTTGATTTGATCGAGATATCCTAAAAAACCGCCTGGATTTATCAATAAAATAATGAGTATTCGCTTGCAACTACGTGAAATGCCCTACATCTACGTAGGAAGATACTGTACATAACACAACGACTCGTAGTTTTCCTGTGAATAATTTGGCGTAATGACAAAAACACCTGTGTTTTCTCGGTGCGACAATTTAAATGACACACTCGTAGTCAGAAAGGCAAAGCATGTGTTCGGGAGTACGAGAGGATGCACAAAGCTCGTCTGTGGCGGTAGTCTCAAGTAGACAATTTTATATACGAAGAACATCGAGACTATTTAGGTAATAAAATTTATCCGAAAATAAAACTTAATCTTAGATATATCTGGTATGAAAAAGAGACAGAGGCGAACTTTAGCACTGGCTCTGCCGCTTCCGACCTCGTGGAGGAGCGGTGATCGTGCTCGTGGAGAAGGGGGGGATAGGGAGAGAGGGAAGAATTATTGCGGATTTTTTTTGCCGAATAAGAATGAACAATCGACTGGGGGCTGCTGTGTGACAGTGGAGAAATTGAGGGAGAGAGTTTCTGCTTCCTAAGAACTCGCTCTATGGCTGACGACGTGTGTCTGTGACTTCCCCCCCCCTTGGACAATTTGATCCATGAGAAGGAGGTGTTGGACGTGGACTGATCGATGGGGAGAGAGGAAGACATAGGTTCCAACGATGCGAAGGTTGTTACCGTTAATGATGAGGAGGTCTATGCGTCGTCCTCAAACTTAGCATTACGGCAGACTGACCACACTGAATGTGCTGGCTGATGTGACTTGCATCATTCTCTATCTTATTCTCAGGAGCCCTCCGTTTCTGCGTGGCTTATTGGTGCATTTGCGGCGTTAATTTTGTTTGCGAACCATTATAATCGGTAGTAACAAGAGCAGCCATGACCCCCCACTCCCCCCCTTTGCTCAACCATCAATATGAGCTCTTTCCGGGGTTTCTACATTAATCACACTGCGATTTGAATTTTCTAGTGACTGCTATTCAAAGGTTGCAATTCATTGAATAGCGTAATCCCCCCCCCCCCCTCCTTTGGACGTTGCAGAGATGTTACAGGTGCCCTGCAGACGGAGTTGGAATCGGTAGTGGTGGTGGTGGTGGTGGTGGTGGTGGTGGTGGTAGTGGTAGTGGTGGTGGTAGTGGTGGTGGTAGTGGTGGTCGAAGGAGCACCGTTAGTCTTAGAGGCGTTTGGATTCTCCAGACTTTATAATACCGATCATGCATGATATTCGATCATATTGTGAGTGGTAAGAGAATCACTCCGTCATCACAAATCATCAACAGGACATTCCCATGAGCCCGTTCTCCTTTGGACTTCTGAACTCGCTCTTCTTCCTACCCAATATAATATCCCCGGTACAACATGCGAGCTGCTTTTTTTCTTGGCTTTTCCGTGCGTGGCTGCACTTTGGCCCGGCAAGACGCAGCAGCACACGTGGGAGGGAGTAACATATTTCATCGGGCTATATCTGCAAAACAAAATCAAACCTACTTGTCATGAGTGCTTATGCTATATTGTCGGTCTGACGTCTTTGCAGATCGTGATGGGCATTTTGCAGGATACCTACGACGCTACCATCGTCTTCTTGTGAGCTTAGACAAAATAATTGCTAACGTCAAAACATATTGATTGAAATTGGTTATGTTCCTTCCCGATTAAAATCTTGAAATCCCCCCCCCCTACCCTTCTCTTCATTGTAGGCTATTGCTCTATTTTTCTGACTTGCTATTTTTGTCCAGAATTGTGGTGTTTCTCTCCGCCATCACGCAAATCGGCTTTGGGATCGGGTTTATTAATAAATAATAGAGAATCGAGTGTGCGTATGTGTGTGTATGTGTGCGTATGTGTGTGTGTGTGTGTGTGTGTGTGTGTATGTGTGTGTTTCGAACGTGCGCGAGTTATTGGGCATTTCTATTCGTGCTCCGTCCATAGTCAGGATAGATCGCATATACCACCGATTCATCTATCTGCATGTGTCTACTACTACTACTACTACTATTAATAATAATAGTAATAATAATGATAGTACTGCTATTATTGCTGCTATTGCCTCTGTTTCTAGGTGCTCCCTGCATTGTCTTCCAATTCTCATCACGTCTCGAGCGGTAGTAGACGAAACCAAAATCTGAAGCAAATTAATAATCATCATCATCATCATCATCATCATAACCGCCATTATTTCCGTCATCCTACACAGCTGACCGGGGTGTTCTACGAAGCCATTGACACCGCCACCATTCCTATCACCGTGCCGTTCTTCACGAAGAGGTAAACTAGGGGAGGAGCGTGGCAGATATTCGTAACAAATGGATGCTGCTGCTATGAGAGGATGATCTCGCAGCGCGTATTACCTTAAGGCAGAGCCCTGATCACATCGTCCTTCATTCGTCTATCAGCCATCATCATTATCAAGATAATCATCATAATCATCATCATCATCATCATCTGTTTCTTCCTTCCGCGTGTGTAGATATTCGTTGCTCTCTGGTCTCACCAACGGCTTTCTTCGGCTAGGATCGGTAAAGTTTCGATGATGATGATGATGATGATGATAACGACGACGACGACCGAAGAAGAACAACGGGCTATTTGCGCATACGATGTGGCGACTACCAACCACGCACGCACACACGCTTGAACGTTAATATTTATACATATACATATATTTTATATGTGTGCGTGTGTGTGTGTGTGTGTGTGTGTATTGTAATATTTAAATGAAGAATGAGGGAAAACAGGAAATACGACGTAAAATATTGATTAACATCAAGCTTGATGAACATCAAGTGTTTGTTTCTGATAGGTTGCTAACTTCGTTCTCTCCCCGATTTTATACAA
>ADNK01001114.1:60000-66028 GCA_000320545.1 Bigelowiella natans CCMP2755 | reverse complement strand
TCTCTCTCTCTCTCCCTCCCCCTCCCCTCCTCCTCCTCTCTCTCTCTCTCTCTCTCTCTCTCTCTCTCTGTGTGTGTGTGTGTGTGTGCATAAACGTTTGGTAGCAATCATAACATTGAAGGCATTGAGGACCTGGCGATGAACGTATTCGAGCGTGCTGTCGAAGGGCACCACCATTTGACCTGCATAATGGGAAAATGCAGCCTAGTGTGTGTTTAAGCTTCCAAATTCAAGAGAAGGAGTGAGCCCCTCTGCATACAACAGCTCGAGATGTGAAATCGATGATGACGATAATGGTGCTGGTGGTCTGCGATATTCTGCTGAGAAGAAGTCAAACAGCTAGTATCAACCAGCTTCTGGTGTCACCACTACTCTCTCAACCCACTCTCACGATGATCCCTTATGAGGTCGTCCTCCACTCACCGTTGGGCTTGTTGATATCGGCCACCATTTTAGCGACATACCGCGTATCTGCTACGCCGACACTCACGGTCAACCCGCCGGTGCTCCTTGTGATTCTCTCGCGGATCTCCCGCGCACACTCTTCCGCTACTTCGACGAGGAATGGCGACTCCGGCGGGGGGAGGCTCAGGGACGGGGCTGAGGCGTCTACGCCAAGTTTATCGGCGAGCCTCCTCATTATGTACGGGGTCAAGTCTATGTATGCTTCGTCAAGAGAGTACCTGAGGGGGAGGGGTAAGTAGAAGGTTGGTCATGATCAGAATCAAGTGTGTATGCAATTTTGTTTTCGCGCACACAGCCTCCCACTCTCTCTCTCTCTCTCTCTCTCTCTCTCTCACACACACAGGGAGAGAGATAGAGAAAGAGAGAGAGATACACATCCGCACAATTGTTTCCGATCTAGATCTCACATTGTACAACAGGGGTCAAATTCCTTAATAATTGCCTTCACTTCGCGGGAAGCTTGCGTATACCTAATTATGCAGCAGCAGCAGCAATAACAACATGTCAGCTTACAAATCACACACCGCACAACTGAGAAGGACAGCGATAGAGCTTCCCCCCCCCCCCCCCCTTACCCCTACTGGTATAATTTAGTGGGTGTTGTTTATGGTCTCACTTCCTGAAGTCGGGCTGAACGATCTTCAGTGACGGGCAGAGCTTTAAAGCGATAAATCTGTGTTGTGGCAGTGGGAGTGTGGTGTGGGGTCACGGTGCTGTGAGTAGGCTTCTACGACGAAGCCGCACAAGAGGGATATAGACAAAGACAGATACACACACACACACACATACACACACACACCACTCTTCCATCACTCTTTCTCTCTCTCTCTCTCTCTCTCTCTCTCTCCCCTCACATGAAAGTAACATTATATAAATAAATAAATATATATTATATATATTAAGATTTATTTATATAACTTTTATGTTTTTGCTACTTTTATCCGACTTACCCTGGCATAGCCGATCTTACCTAGAGTGATGGCAGGAGGGCAGCAGCAGCAGCAATGGAAGATGGCCATAAACAGTTATGATATGCGTCATTTCAACAGATACAGAAGGAAGGTGAGCGATCATGCTTTTTCTTGCTAGTGTAAGTGAATGTTTTGTGTTAATCGGATGTTATTCGTAGTACACCCCGTATCTTCTGGCGGCGTAATTCGCTGTTGCCAGCATCGCTTTTCCTCCCACAGCAAACGGCACTCCCTTCAAAGTCGGGTCTGCTCTTTCCTCTACCTGACCACCATGGATCATGACGCATGCCACGCGTTAGGAGGATGGTATAAGCAAAGCAGGGCAAATAGCATATTATACACACACACACACACACACAGAGAGAGAGAGAGAGAGAGAGAGAGAGAGAGAGAGATGTCATGTGTATATTATGTATATGTCTGTAAAATGAAAGTACTCGATTCTGTAAGGAAAAAATATTGAAAGAGAGAGAGAGAGAGAGAGAGAGAGAGAGAGAGAGAAGGATGAAAGGGAAATTATCACCATCGCAAAAAAGGCGTCCATGTCAACCACAGCGTAGATTCTAACGTGATATGGCCAAGATGCACATGCCCGTTATTACGAGAGAAGAGGCGGAGAGCCAAACAAATCATCAATGAAAGAAGAAGAAGAAAAGGGATAGAAGAGCGTTAGTACAGAAAACTCAAATGCTTGCAACAACCGTCTCGAGGAGCTCTCCCTTATCTGTTCCAAACTGCGGACAATAATATCAACACAGCCACCACCCGTCGGTGTCAAATGTTCGTCACACCATTCATCAAAAGCATTGCACGAAATCTTACTGCTGAGCAGCAATGTCCACTTCAGCTCGAATGCGTCTCCAATCAGCCTCCTCTAAAGCGTTGATTCCTGTTCGCAAATAACGTAAGTGTTCAGAAATGGCAACACGTGCTTTCTTCCCGTCTACATACTTCCAAGGGCGCGGGCGAGCCTTCTTTCATGGGCCTCGGCGCGCTTGAGCTCATTCTGGGTTTCAGAACAAAACGAAGACAAGACGAGGAAAGTTGTGTGGTTGTCAGTAGAGCATGGATGCAACAACGGCATGCTGCTTCATTGGCTCTGCTGCGGCCTCATACAGACCTTGTAGAAGGGAGAGCCCTTCGTCATTTGATCGACAACGGCTGCTACATAGGTCGAGTTCACGTTCTCCATGCCAGCCTAATTGAATGGTAGTGTTTGATAATCTCACTAAAATTACCCGGTTACTACTGACGCGGTCAACGAGTCGCATGTCGCCGGGGACACAGCTCTCGTCTTCATCTCTTGCCGCTACCTTTTCTCCGATAAAAAATACCTTTTTATTGACGAACGTATCTCCAGCAATGCGGCCTCTTAGCACGGAAGCTGCATCCAAGCTGATTGGGGCAGCCTCTGCGGTAGTGGCTGACACGTTGGCGACGTCGAGGCTCCGAGAGATACCTGGTTTGCTACTGCTACTGCTACTCCTACCCCTGTACGCACTCACTGCATCTGTGTAGAGTCTCAAAAGCTCCGAATCGAGAGTGGAAGAAGACCCAGAGCCGCTATCCTCACTGGCACATGGGCTGCCGCGTGATCGGGAGGGACGTAGACGTTGAGAGGGTGGTGGGGGCGATGACACGAGGCAGCACAGGAGCCACAGCAGCATCCAGGTTCCATCTCTGAAACCTTGGGAGAAGGAATTAGACCGAAAACAACGATACTTTGTCAAATTATCTATGTCGTCGACCGAAAACCACCAGCGTTTTTGTCGCATGAAAAATATCGTGAAATATCTCCACTCGGAACTGTTCTGAAAGTAGTCCGGGAATTTCGGATGCTCACTCGGGGCCGGAAAATATGCCGCAGTGCCATAACGCAAGGCGTTTTCCCTTTATTTTAGGTGAATCGACGATGCAGGACGTTTCTAGAATACGTCAGGCTCTGTAGCTCAGGAAACATCATATCTGGCGGTAAGTAGGAAGATAGGGGCTCGGAAAGGGGTGGGGGCGGCACAGATAGAGAAAATGAGAGAGACAGAGAGGGAGAGAAAGAGAGAGAGAGGCTGGGGTTCAGGGAACTAGGTTGGGGTACACAATATTCTGATTTTACGCTCAATGCATATATGAGTGATGATAGAAAGAGCGAGGAGAGAAGGAGAGAAAGATCAGGGAAGGAGTAAATGGGGGAGCATGCAGTGCCCTCGACTCTTACTCTTTCTACATTGAAATATGAGATTCCAAATGTACGTGATTTTGGTTAACTTGAGAGGACAATTGTGTTCCCATTCGAACGGCCTTTCGACCACATTAGAGACACCTACATCTCTGCAGGAATCACAATTGAGCTCTTCCGGCGCCAGCTGTCTCCCACGCGGGGATCCTACCAGGGTACTTAAAAGATGCCGTTCGTCATACCACTAAAAAGGACAAAGATGTCTCATGGCGTGTACATGAACAAGTACCTCTCCGAGTATAAGTCGATGGAGAAACGCAAATACTTCTCACTGCAACGGAAGAAGGCGCCTCTTCTTGGATTTGGGTTCATAGGCATGCACCAAGATCGTCCTACCTACCGTATCGTCACGCGGAATCTCGGAAACCACAACTACGACGTCGCCTACAGCGACAACTTAGAGGATATTCGAAACAACGAATGGCATTACTGCATACATGAGCTCGAAAAGGTATTCTTCCTCTGGCACCAACTATCGCTATCCCGTCTTGTTATTACCCGCGCGTGTTCTTAGTAGAGAGAAGAAGAGACAAGGAACACCTTTCTTGTAAACCGTTATCAGTTTCTTAGCCCTGTTATGTCTCCAGGAAATGCCAAAATTTGACGATCCGAAGACTCGGCGCAAGTGGATTGTAGCTCATTTCACAACTCTGGCAATCAAATTGGGGAGCACAGCTGATAAAGGGTATTTTGGCCAGTCTCTATTTCAATATTTTTTGCATTATCATTCATCTCTGGAGATTAATCATCATGCCCAAAGTAGTAGTAATCCATCCAACTCGAATAACATCTCCTCCCCCCCCCCTCCCTACCATCTTCTCTGTCCAGATATTTTGAGCACAAAGCGGGTGGGGGAGTGACTCATGGTATTACCACCACTCACAAATCGGAGCCGGATATTGTGCGGCTGGCCGAGCAGCCGTCTCAAATCGGAGGAAGAGCCAAGTCGCAGTTGTTAGATACCCGCTCCTCCCTCCCCATTGGCCTCGGGGGGGGAACGCGTATTCAGAAGATACAAACACTACCGTCATCACGGTCTACACTCCACGAGAAGAAGCATCAGGTGGAGGCGCTGCCGAAGGTGGAAAGTAGGCGGAAAGCGGCGGCAGCAGCAGCTACGACGACGGAAACACTACGGGTATGGCGCATCTTTTTCTGTTTTTTTTTGGGTAGAGAAGGGGGACGAGGGGGAGGGGAGGGGAATTATGGCGGCAGACAAACTCCCACGCATGCAATGAGTCGTCGTTTTGTTTTCTTCCTTTCACCGTACCGCTGCTTTGCTTGCAGAGTAAAAGAGGATCGGTAGCTCTACACCATGAGCGGAGGCCGTTGGGTTCTGCCCCCCCCCGCAGGTTAGATTCGCAGCAGTCGGACGACGACAAGCCATGGCCCCTGTCAGGGAAGAAAAGCGGCCCACGCACCAGCCTCCCTCTATTTGCGGATGATGATGATTATGATGAAGATGACGATGATGATCAAAGCAATGCTAGGTGAGGACGGCATAAGGAGACGAGAGGGAGGAAGAAAGAGTCGAAAACTAGCGTATTATCTTGGATTAGTAGCAGCATACCACCACGCCTCTGTTATTGTTAAGAAGCACGATAATAATATCTCAACCCTGAAAACTACTTAAAGTCCTTCGAGTTCTTTTCTTCTTGCCTGGATGATGATCCCATTATCACACACTGAGAGCATCCTCGATCCCTCCGTCCTTTTATTCCCCCCTCCCACCAGAACGCCCCGCACCCGCGCGATCCACAGGCCAGCGAGGGAGGGCAGAGCTCAATCTCCCACCCTGTGAGTGGGAGGATAACTTGTTATGATGATTGATTGATGATTGATTGATGATATTAGTGACGAAAATGATCTGTACTAGCTGTGCGAGTTAAATTAGAGATTATTACTGCATCGGACCATACGCCTGCAGCTGCCCCCCCCCCTCCTCCTCCTCATCATCATCATCAGTAAATCTGAAAAAGAATTTCCACTCCTTTTCTGTTTTTGGTCCTCCCAACCCCTCCCCTCTCCTCCTATTATCTCGTCAGAATGTTCCCTCTTCAAGGCCGGGGTGCCTTCATGGCTACTTCTTCCATATCCATTCTACTCACACTTGTAGCGAATGGATCCTCGTCGCTGCAGTTGGCCATACTTTTGACGTCAGTATAATTTATGGAGAGACGGACACACACACACACACACACACACAGAGAGAGAGAGAGAGAGAGAGAGAGAGAGAGAGAGAGGAGGGGAGGAGGGGGGGAAGAGAAATCTATGGATATACGTTAAATTAAATATTATATTCACATATTATATATATATATATATATATATATATATATATTTAAATAGGTTTCTTCTG
>ADNK01001114.1:0-57500 GCA_000320545.1 Bigelowiella natans CCMP2755 | reverse complement strand
GAAGAATCATCACCACCCATCTCCTCCTCCTCCTCCTCCTCCTCCTCCTCCTCCCCCTCCTTCCAATCATCATCATCATCATCATCATCATTATCATCAATACTTATCATGACACCCCCCGTTATTCCTTGCTCTCAGCGCAAGTGGGAGCCGATCGAGCCTTCGACCTTCAAGCTGCGGTGCGGCCCTGATTATAGACGAAACGGCTTCAAAAAACCCTCTGTCGGGTCGTTCTACGACATTGCAGCAGTGGACACCTTCCGCTCCAAAGAGAAGAAGTATGTTTCTAACATCGGCAATAAAGTCGATATGTCAGAGCTCATTCAGCCTGGAGAAGGTGGGGTGCTCTCTTGTTGTTGTTGTTACTGCTGCTGCTGCTGCTAATCTTATGAATACTAATGCTACTGCTACTGGGTGCGGATGGGGGTGGGGAAACAGTGCCGAGAAGGCATCTCTGATGTGATTACTTGAGTCTAAATCATCAGTGCTGTCTTTGGTGCCTTACCAAGCATATATTTCAATATTGAAACACATCCCATGATTCCGTGATCTCCCTCCTCCCCCTCTTCCTCTTCTTCTTCTTCTTCTTCGTCTGTCTCCTCCTCCTCACCGCATATAATGGATGGATACAAACACCATGATCATCATCATCATCATCAAGATGGCTGGTATCATGGCCTTCCGCGAATATGGGTCGTCGTGCTGCAAATCCCTGACTATGCGCCCTCCGTCCTTGGTGATATATATATATATATATATATATATATATATTATATACTGTATGCGTGTGTAGTGCTAGCAATTGTACTGAGTGCCGTGCGTGAGTAGATTGTGCTATAGCCTTTTCCCCTCCGTAGAATAACTCATATATATATATATATATATATATATATATATATGCATATTGTGAGACATCGCGCGAAATATTATCATAATCACCTCTCCCTCCCTTCCCTCCCTCCCATAATCCTCGTCCTTTCGATCGACAGCAAGTGTACAGGACGGCGAGGGAGTTGCCATTTGTTTCTACTTCAAACTGAATAAGAGGGTGAGCAGCGGGAGGCTGGGGGAGGGGGGGGGAAGGAAAAGTGGGAAGAAGAGAGAGATGGAGATTCTCATGTGTGTGTGTGTGTGTGTGTGTGTGTGTGTGCCAAGTGGTGCGTCTCTCATTCTGCCCCTCATCGTCCAAAAGGGGGAAGAAGCAGCCAAAGAAGGCAAGGGATGTGCAAAAGTTATGAAGAAGTTTCTTCGTGAGGTTATCAGTGAATACTACCACAAATACTGCTACTACTACTACTACCACTACTACCAACACCGCGCAATAGCAACTCAATTTCCCTCCCCCCCTCCCTTTCCTCGGGATCACTCGTCGTAGCATCTTCAGCTTCTCCATCATCATCATTATCAACAACAACAACAACAACAACAACAACAATAACCCTTCTTCTCTTCTCACCATAATCGATCGTGGTACACATAAATAAATAATCAAATGAATACCCCCACAAACAAACAACAGCCCCTCACCATATCGGACGCTGACCGTGGCCCTCATCAGTGGAAGAATATGGTGATGAAATGACTGTGACAGAACAACGAGGAGATAAGAATGATATTTTTAACACGCAATCACACCGCAGCAGAGTGTGTGTTGCTCTATATATACCTTCTCTTCATTGTCGCCGTCCTGCCCTCTCCCCCTCCCCCCTCCCTCCTCCTCCTCTTCCTCCTCGCCGTCGTCGCCGTTCGAAAACACAGGTGAGGCTTGCCAATAGTGATGAGCTACAAATTGGGTGGGTACTCCGAGGATATGTACAGGTGCTACTCACTCACTGACTTACTTACCACTGCTAATAATCCATGATGAAAGCAAACAAATGATTTTATTGTGAACACCGCAATGGGTTGTCCACCTTTTCTACATCCCCCCCCCCCCCCATCCTTCCCGCCCTCCTCCATGCAGAAATACAACGCAAAGCCGTTCCTGTCGCGCAACTGCAAGAGCTATTATAAAGGCTCCTCCCACTTCGAGGTGAATGTGGATATCCATCGATTCAATTACGTCTCGAGGTACTCCTCCTCCTCCTACTACTACTACTTCTATGTTCACATTACTACTACTACTACTACTACTACTACTACTGCTACTACTATTTCTTCGGTTGGAGCAATTGTTGTTGCTAGCGACACGGGACTCGTTGTATATACAAAACGCAAACACACACACAAAAACGCGTGTGTGTGTGTGTGTGTGTGTGTGTGTGTGTGTTTGTGTGTGCGCCAGCCTATCTTGTTAGCTCTTCAAGTCAATATCGTCGTCTTACCCCCTCCCCCTCCCCCTCTCCCTCCCCCCCTTTCCACCACCTTTTGACAGGCAAGGAATGTACCAATTCCGCTCGTTATTGAAGCAGCTCACCCTGGATATCGGCTTCGTTGTGCAGTGCGACACAGATGACGAGGTGCTCACTCCATAATTATATATGCATATATATATATATATATATATATATATACCTATGATATCTCATTGAATCCCCAGCCCCCCCCCCCCAAAATCCATTCATTCAATTCACTCTTACGTTTGTAGATGCCGGAGAAGCTCTTGGGCTGCGTCCGACTTAAAGGTGTGTGTGCGTGTGTGTGTGTGTGTGTGTGTGAAAGGGGGGAGGGGTTTCTCCACGTAGTAATACGCAGTAGGAATAGTAGCCATCTTCGCACGAGGAGGTTCAGATCTCATCCTTTTCTTGTTCTTTACCATAATCCACAGCATTGGACGCGGAGAACGACGCGGTGTCCCTCCCCTTAAAAGATGCGCCTTGATTAGGAGCCGCAGACTGTTGTGCAGTGTCATCCTTATCAGAGCGCTGATGAATAGATGCTGCACATTCGTAGTAAACTAGTAAATCTATTCATTACATTCATCTAGTGCTAGAATGGGCGTCGTATGTAGCCGCCAAATGCCCACGCGTTGCGTATTCTCTACATTCTACTTGGGATTACTTATAGCCACTCTAGCACTGTGCTAGCTATGGCTAGCTAGCTAGAACTACTGTCATGCTACGTTTATACTAGCATACTTTTGTTTGCTTCAAAGACTACCTTAGATCACTGTGGAACAACAGCTAGACAGCCTGCTAGATGCATGTCTAGCTACCTAGATGTGTGCTGTGAGTCTAGGGGTGCTAGAGTGCGGCACATCTACATGTCCTATCTAGCTATCTAGCTATCTAGCTATGCGCCGCACGTGAGCTTGAGGACGAACATATCGCTCTTGCTGTTTGTTGAGCACAGCTAGACAGAATGCGTCACATCGTTCGCTAGTTCGGCCAAATCTAGAAATCATAGTTACTACGCTAGTACGTCTGGCAGATTAAGTACATACTAGTGTAGCTGCTGCATCCTAGCATCTCACAGCCGAGCACATCTTGCTAGCTTGGCACACCTAGCTAGCTAGACAGACCTAGACATCGAATGCGAAGAAGCCTAGAATCTACTAGCTAGCTAACTAGCTAAGCCTATGGAGTTAAGATGACAATGCGCAGGAGATGCTCTAGACTTGCTAGCTTGTACGTTGCCATCTCTAGATCATGTCGTCAGATTTTTCTCGAGCTACGGTGCTGTTTGTGGAACGGGAAGGCTTGACCTTTTGCCATTATTCGACTGCTTCTGTAGCATCTATGATGGTCAACAAGCGGTTAGTTTTGTGTTCATTTTCATCTTCGGCTCAATGTATTGGGAAAAGAAAATCGGCATAGTCGATGATGAAATACGGTATAGCTGCCACGTAATCAAGGCACATACGCGTCACGAATAGTACCTCTATGCCGTTGCTATGGCTGAAGGCTGTCTTATGCTTTGGAAGCTTCGCCTCGATCTTCAAAGAAAGGTAAAAGTCACTGATCGAGATGTGTGTGTGTGTGTGTGTGTGTGTGTGTGTGCGCGCGCGTCTAGATGTCTGTTAACCATAATGTTGCTACTTACCACTCCTTCCTGCTGAAGCTGCATCATTATCGTCTGTGACCGATGCGCCCAGTACCCTGTCTGGTGAGTTATTCAATGATGTGTAAAATGATGATGACGATGATAATGATGATCCTTCTGCTCATTACCATCACCATCATCATCCTTGTCATCAACATCGACATCGCAGTTGTGCTGGGGCATCTACTGAGGACAAACCACGACGACTACTACTTTACTTTTACTACTCTACTACTACATACGACTACCATCACTACTAGTATCTACTACCATTTCCTTGACGAGCAGCCTTGCGAAAAGAGAATTAACGCCGTTGGCTTGCCGCGTATGCAGCCATGATGTCTATCAGAAAGGAAATCGACAGAGGCCGTTTATCACTTAAAGCAAGAGCACTACGACGAAGAATACCTTTGTTTCATACGCTACTGGTGTGCTTGTTGTGTGCGTGCAAATGCGCGTTTTCATCGGCGATGTGTTGCACAGATATTGAATGAATTCATTTCGTCTCTGATGATAGCGGTGTAGTTTGCCGCCGGTATAGCCATCACAACGCGTGTGCGTGCATCGGCACACGCGCCGAACCTTGTCTGCTGCGAGCCACATCGGATGTTCAATCCCGCCGTCCTTGCGCTATTACGGAACATGAAGCATCAGATTGCTGTCTATCTATCTCTCCCTCTCCCTCTCTCCCTCCCTCTCTCTCTCTCTCTCTCTCTCTCTCTCTCCCTCTCTCCCTCTCTCTCTTAGGTTCACTATCTCTTTGCTGAATATCTAATTCTGATTATATTGACACCATCTTTATTTTCTCCTCTTCTAATTCCCCCGTAGTGACACTAGCCCCCTTCCTCCTCAACCTCCTCCTTCACTGGGTGGTCGTTGTCTTCTTCTTCTTCTTCTTCTTCTTCTTCTTCTTCTCTCATGATATTATGTCGCGACCAAGTTGACTTCGACATATCCTGTGAACCAGTGGTAAGGATTCCAGTATTGAAGGTACACCTTCAAGCATTATTGCAAAAACACTCCATCAAATATCGTGCAATGGCCGGATGAAGTGATATGCAATATGCATAAATATATGTATATATATATATATATATATATATATATATACAGACATACTACACATTTTTCACTCATCACTACCGATAAGAACCCCCATGAGGCCGTGTCGCTCTTAGGTTTGTACCCTTTGATGAGATACGAGTGAAGGCTATGCGTCATCAGGCTAGTGATTGCTGCCTCTGAGTACTGGATCCCCGCTACTAGTAAGCTCTACGACGGATGATGATGATGATGATGATGATGATGATGATAATGATGATGATGATGATGATGATGTGCCGACATTAGCTGATCATGAAAGGGCATCGTAAAAGGGGGAGGGCGGGGGACGGAAGAGCAACCGGCGAATCAAGGAAAGAACGGATAATAATACCTCTCGCCCGGGGGGGGGTAGCTGGTAGTAGGCGGAAAAAGAATATTCATCCGTCATGTCACGATTCTTATCGCTGGGTGATGATTATTCGAGGAGGAGGAGGAGGAGGAGGAGGAGGAGGAGGAGGAGGGAGGAAAGGAAAGCTGAAAGTGAGTAGGAATAACTTTGAACCTTGATTAGCAAATAAAACGCAGAGAAGAAGAGATAGAAACGGCCGACAAGCTACAATTTCAATGGCAGTAGAAGGAAATTCATGATCTACACGCTGGCGACGGCCCGTTAGTTAGTAGTGAATGAAGCACACTTACGATGGCTATTGGCATTCATCAGATGGTGCTAATGATGATGATGACGACGACGATGACGATGATGATGATGATGACGATGCAGTGTTTTCCGCGATTTACAAAGATGACTGCGACGAATATTAGTATTATACCGTAGGCGTGCCCTTGTTACTTGCTTTACCATCTTTTTCCTCAAGATATCTGCATCGGTCTCGGTGATCTCCCCATCGATGTTAGCATCGACCTGTTCCGATGCAGAATAACATGCACACAATCAGTGGGAGAAGGACCGTGTGGGTGAAACGATCATGATGGTGATGATGATGATGATGATGATGACAAGCATGATGACAAGCATGATGGGGAACGGGTAAAATTGCAGTTTTGGCGAAACATTGATTACATCCAATACATATAACATATATATATATATATATATATATATATATATACATATAAAAGATCTGCTGTCGAGGCGCCAACACGTGCGTTGTATATAGCATGAAAGCAAAGGTCGCTCAAATTTAGCCGAGATGCCAGCTCTTGCTGTTACTACTGTTCTTATTTTTGCTATCCACATTCGTCACGCCAACTGACCGGTTTTGACCACTGATTAAGGAAGACTGTCTCGAGGCGATGTGTGCGTGGGTTGTTGAAGAGAATGTATCTGTGTTGGTGATGGTAGTGGTGAAAGGCGAGAAATCGATCTAAAAGAGACAATACATTCATAACGTATGAATATCAACATTTAAGCAGACACAAACACACACACATATATATATATATATATATATATATATACATATATTTGCATACGTCTGTAAGAAACATGATACACGAATGCCCACACAATCAAAGGAATATCATCGACTTCATAACGGGAGATATTGTGAACATGAGAGTCAGCGCCAAGTTGAATTCGCACCACCTACGATGTGGGCAGGGGGTGGGGTGATAACAGGGAAAGAGTACTCATCCTTTGTGGTTATTCCTACTGCTTCTGCTACTATCAATACTACTACTACTAATATCACGACTACGAGCACTTTAACCACCCTTGCCGATCCATGGCCCCAATAGCGCCACATGTAAAGTCCGAAAAGTCCCAGAAATACCCAGACTTCTTCGCATATTCATCTGCCGGGGGATGAGCCTTTCGAGAGGAATTAAAAAACAAATCGCCGGACGTTTGTATATGAGCAATTACTAGCAAGCAAGCATAAATGGAGAAAGCTAGCGACTATGATCATTTGCGTGCCGTCGGATTTATCTCCATTCTTCTCTTCATTCGATGTACTCCGTCTTCAACCTACATTCTCGTACTGGCCGGGGCGGGAGACAAAGGGCGCGATGGTTGACATGGAAGTATTTGTCCGGCCCCAGCAGAGGATTCCTAGCGGGAGAGAGAGGAGCAGGGTAAAAGCCCGGACGAAGTAGACCTGAGAGTATAGCATGTGGTGTGTGACAGTTGAAATATATATATATATATATATATATATATATATATTATAATGTACACATAAATACAAATATCGACGTTGCGGTACTGTACTCCATGAGGATCATATTTTAAACTTATTTGTTGTCGAAACCTACTACCCAGAAGACGGCGACAATTCGGAGAGGAATCGATGTAATCTGCACCGCCAACACCATGTGATGTCAGTACACACGTACAACATAATCATGGCATGCATAAGGGATAGATAGTCTGCTCTCCTTTCTTCTGTGTTTAAGCTGATGTCTTCCCCCCCCCTCCCCCTTCGATATGATAGAGAAACAGACCCAAACGGCAGCATTCGCCAGGGCAAAGCTGCAGGTTCTCCGCTGGATTCTATATAAGGGTTTGGGTAGGCAGCAACGGTAAAGTCCAAGCATTAAATATGGAGGCTGGACGAATAGCCAGATGATGACTGATACGAGAAGAATCAAGGGGGAGAGGAGAAACACGAGGAAGATCGCGTATAAGTCGCCACAGCTTGGACACTTGGGCTCAACAACCTGAGTATGTACGTCCGAAGTTTCGTTTGGATTCGTCACCATTAATTTTACGAAACGTATAGATTTTTGCTGCTACCCATGTTGTGTACTTCCGGTTGCGGGAGAACGTCGTAGTTACTGATTTGGACTTAGACCGCGCCTGAGTCAATCATATCTCTGTTGTAATTTCGTGACGCTGCAAATGGTTCAAAGTGTGTATGTGATGATGCAATTCATCGTTTTACTTACGCTCGGAGACATATTAGTTCCTCCTTTTCTTTGTGGGGTAGACGACTCTCCTTTGAACTCATCCTCCCTGGTATGCAACCTTGGAATGTGCAAATTGTTCTTTTCGTCGCCCTTAGTTTCATACACCGCTGGATTTGTCGGAAGCTCTGTCATTGTTGTCTCTTTCGGCACTACTCGATGCATTTCTAGGCCGGACTCCAAATCACCGGCAGAACTCTACACAAATAATGTTATAGGTTGTATTAACATTACCTTTACAGATCACGATACCTGTGGGGGGGGTTGCGAGTGCTCGGTAAATCGTACAACTTTTTCTCCGTTTCGATGCTTGGGCCGTAGAAGCGCTGTCGTACCTTCACTTGACATCCTTCCACCTGTTCCAGCAGAAGATCGGCCAGATTTCTGCAGCAGAACGGTCAGTCAGCCAGGGCGGAAGAAATGCGCATGTTTCGTTGTCTATCACATTAGAGTAGTGCAACCTGTCGCCCTGAAAGCAGGTTTCCCGAGCTGTTATGCAACTCTACGCCCTGGCTGGCCGTTCTTGGAGATCCGTGATCCTCCATTCCTCGTGCTTTCTTGGTTTGTTCGGGTGAGTTTTTGGGCATCCGAGGCAGTAACATCTCGTTTTAATCATATTATCTTTCTGTGAAAAAGATAAGAGTAACGAATGTCTTTGTTTTCTCATTAACGACATCAGAAAAATAAGTATTCATTCTCCCCATAGTATTTTAAAATATCGGAGAAATTCACTTGATCTGAAAATATTGTTTTTTGTAACTGACCTGTGATTCTATGCTGCGACATGAAGATATTCGCGATTGATGAGAACATCTTCAATGATACTTTGAAGGTTTTTCTCAGATATTCTGGGAGTTCGCAACTTCACTATTTCATTTTTGATGGCGCGAGAATCTGGACTAAAGTTCTTTTTTGTCTCCTTTTACAGTTGAATATCTTAACGGAATATATCTAAATAATATTGACTTAAAAAATTTGCGTGAGGGTTGCGCTAGCCCTCAGAATTAATTCAGATTAGCTGTTTCCATAACGGGGCCCCCCATGATGACATCACTCAAACAGCGCTTCTCCTTTACCTCTCCTTGCCTGTTCACCATTGTTGTGGCTCTCTCGCTACTTCAAAAAAGTGCTGCTTCCACATTGCCTTCCAAATTCACACCGGCGGTCTTCTGGAGTGGTACAAAGCAATTTAGTGGCCATGAGACATTGACCACACCTGTAGATGCCTACAAATTGGAGGAATACGCACGCGATGTCTTAACAGCTACGTCTAAATCTCTAATGCTGCATCCTGAAGAGGTTTCTGAGAAAACCCCTGAAGTTTTCGTTTCGTTCACCTTCGAAAAGGCTTCATATGATGACTTAGCTTCTTTCTTTGGGTTTTACGGTGCAAAGGCTTCTGTACTAAAAAAACTTGTAAAAGAGTCTACATCATCTTTATCCTTTCCAAGGGTATCCCTTGACCACAAGTACCAGTCTTTTTCGTCCATGTTCTCGCCCCACCTCCCCCCGAAGTCTCAGCGGGTGATTCTGGAAACTGATACTTCAAAGAAAGGTTGTGATGCAGTTCTTGCTAAGATCCAAGGAGAGCACCACTTGATCTCGAATGGACGTACAGACTTCATTAGTGTCACTTTCACTGAGGCAGGCCAAGAGCAAAATGAAGTTTGCCTTGAACGCATAGCCAGCATGATAGCCAAGAAGACCAACAATAATTATGCTTGCATGTTTGCGGCCGAGGACACGAACGCACTGCAAATGGAGTTCCCTACTACAAAACCTAAACTCTCCCACCATGCTGCCAGAACGAGCCTTCATTCGGTGCGCGTTCAATCTCTTGCCTCCACAACTACAGAGGGAGAAGCTGGAACCGGCCTCATTCAATACATCTCGCCAGTAATTTTCATTGGGATTCTCTTTACCTTGATGCTGATTTTCTTCATCTTTGTCGGAGTTTTGGCTATGTTCTCGGTAGTTGTGCCAATGAGATTCGAGAAGACGAAGTTCAAGCTTGGGAAGATCTACTAAACTTTGGGATGAGCATCTAAAGCCTTGAGAACTACGAGTTGACACTGCAACTCCCAAACTAGTTTCCCTCATGTTTTGACAGCATTTTGTATCTTTCAATCGTATCCATTATTAGATATAGATACATGCTAGAATTTGAGTATATATTTAGTGCACCCTAATCTAGCTACGAAATAAAATCTTCTCTCCTATTGTGAAGTAACTTTCATACATGTGATTTTGATATACCATTGTGCAACGTAGCTGGCGCCATATAGGCGCGGGCGGGAACAATGCTGCGGTGATAGCAAATAAAAAGAACATTGACTATTTGTGACACTTTAGCTATGCAGTCACAGCATTCAGAGAGTCTGCATTTATCGACGTACGTAGTAGCGTATCGTAGCGCATGAATGCGTGCTGTCGCTATACGCTAGCAGCTTGTAATATGTACCGAATACCATCACTACATGGGGAGTAGTGCGCTTGCACATTGCGATGGCGCAAAAGCATACATGCGCGACATCGACGACAGGACTGCACGTTGCTAGATTTATAGATTGCTAGATTGATGTATTATTGCAATGCATGATGAAACACATGATAGAGTGATAGCATGCATGAAGAGACACACAGACACAACTTAAGCGCTGCTGTAGCCGCTGCATTGCACGGCTGCAATAGGATGACCATTATTTAAAACATTTACTCACTTCACAACATTACATCCGTCTCAAATATACGGCGACATACTAAGTCATTAGAAGCGATTTACATATAGGCATACGCATTCAATATAATAATGCATGACATGGTATGTATCGTATGTTCTATCTTGATATCTATTCAAGAAAGGACCTTTCGCATGCCTCTTGGTGTTGCAATATTAATTTTTTCAGATCAGTTAGTGCGAAGCAGCAAACAACTTCCCGAAGAAATAAGAGTAGGGACGGAATCATTTCTTTTTTAGGATCTTCCTCACTCGTGTCAGAGTTTGATTTATCTTCCTGCCCTTTCTGGTACATTTCTGCGAGGTATTTCGCCTTCTCGAAGATAGCTACCAAAAGCGTTGTATACGTTTGACTTTCCCCGACCGATATCTTCGCGGGAAGAGCCATATTTCTTAGATGAGCTGTGCCTTTCACTATCGACATTCCAAAACTACCGAGGGTGTTTGATTTTCGTTCCAGTACCTCCTCTTGAGTAGCACTAACCTCAGCGAGTTGAAGTGCAAGGGCAGCACGCATGGAAACCATATCCTTTTGTAAGTTTTTTATCATACTGATTCCAGGTTTTTTATTGAAGAGAATCTCAGCTTCAATCTCTATCAGATTTTTCAAAAGCTGATTGCAGGTATTTATCTTGAGTTGGTACCTTGCCATACGCATATTTTCTTGTTCCCAGACAGAGAGCGGTACAAATATGTTCGGAGTTAAGTATCCGCCCGTAGGAATTAAAGTCTGTCTCAGTGTGTCCATCATCCACAGCGTGTATTCATCACTGAAGACAGCATCTGGAGGTTGCCGGCAGAGCTGCATGTCCGCAACGATTCGATTCATTGTATCCAGTTTTAGTTGGATCTCTGCACATTTCTTTGTCTCAGTCTAATAGATAATATATATAATATTAGAAAAGTAATCCAAATGGACAATATATTCAGGTCGGTACAGCTAGACAGGCATCCAACCACAACTACCCTATACGACAAAAACTTACACGTTCAAGATCATTATGATGGCGTTCAGAATTCATTCATCAAAACCTTTTCAAGAGCAATCTCGTACTTTTGGTGTAAGGAAGAAAGCTCCGCAAGAAACTCTGCTTTTCGTTGAAAGAAAGGAAGTTTTTCAAGCTCCAATTCCGAAAATATGCAGTTCCCCCCTTTGCTTGATGAGGATTGCCTGGACATTACAGGTTTACTTACACTCCCATCTTTTGGTAGGCCTTTGCCATTGGACACTGATTTGTGAGACGCTCCGTCCTTCTTCTTTTGCTTGGCGGCAGCCTGTGCAGCCGCTAGTTTCTTTTTGTCCTGGTTGCTCCCTCCGCTCTTAGTTCTGGAAGAGGACATCCATGAGAACCACCCACCACCTTTTGAGTTTGAGGATGCCATGGAATACTCTTACGACTGTGGTTCCCGGCCTTCTGACATCGAAATAGAAAGGCATGAGTTTTGAAGTTTCAAATCGGATGTGCAATTTACCGAAAGCAGGGTTTTAATAAAGACCATCAAAACATCAAAGTATGCAGTATGAATTCAATAGTACCTATATACCCTGCATTGTGCAGCTTCCGATCCTATTTATTTGAGTAACAAGCGTATTGGAACCCCAGAGAAAGTATTCCAGGCAGGCCTTGCCTGGGGGTCACACAGGTTCAAGTGGTTGGTAGTTGCCCAGTCGTCAACCCAAAATGAAAAGCATTCCAGCACAATTGCGAAGAACCATTTTTCATACGGGCGACATCTATATAAAGCTCGTTGTATCGAGAAAACTCTGTGAACGCATGCAGCCAACTCCCATGCGAATGCATATCTCTCCGTTCCTACTGGCCGAATAGTCAGGGGAAATTATGGGACAGATATTCTTTCGAGAGAAAACATCAGCTCCGATCTTTTCTGGAAAAAACGACCTGAAGTTGTTCCGTGCGACTTTGAAATCTGGTTGTCGATCAGGGGAAAATATGGGCCGAAATGTTACACGTAGAACAGATACGAACTTCGCCAAGCTGGTGGTGGCTCCCTTCAAACAGCTGCTCCATTGCTGCAATCCAGTAGAGCTGAGCCCTGTGCGAAGTCGCAAGGTAGCAAGCTTTGTTTTTCTTTCTTTCTGGCTCGCTTGAAAATATTTGCTCCCGTTTTCTGAGAGCTATTACGAAAATATGAGCGGCCGGATTTCCCTGCGTTCCCAAACAATTCGCCAGAAGGCTGTACGGTGTGTCTACGAGCATGATCTTCGAGCCGATCTCTCATTACCACTATCCATTGCACATATTTCTAGAGTCGCATGCATCGCTTGCATCGTCTGAATTCACACCAAGCGAATATTACGGTTATTTTAGGAATCAAATGTCGAAGCGTGAAGCATCCCAGGTAATTCCAGAGGAGTCACCCTCGCGGGCGGAGAAATTCTTCAAAGCGAAGCGGAGGCGTCAGGAGATGCGCGAAAAAAAAGAGGCCGCCATGTTGGCAGAAGAAGCTGCTCTATTGGCTGAGTTGGATAGCTCTTTGCAGAATGGCCTAATTGAAATGCCCATTCCCTTAAGCATTGGGGTGGCAACTGGGAATTACCACGACCCAGATGAGAACAAACCCGAAAGTAACGAAGTGGGGGTTACACTAGGAGTTGGATCAGGACATCAGCTACCCATTTCAACATTTAGCAATCCTGAAAAGCTGCTCAAAGCCATACCCCACAAAGAAACGAATGGAACAAGTGTCCCTTCAGTTCCAGATGTGCCAATTCCGATCGCAATATCAGAGCTAAAATCTGCTGAGACAAAAGCTGCGACAAAATTCGAGCACACACAAACCAAAATCGATGTTGCACCTGAGCCTGAAACAGAATCTGCGTCCGGTGCTGAACCTGTAGATGTTCAAGTACCAGTGGCCGTTCCCGCTCCCCAACTTCAAACATCATCTTGACCTAAATCGTACGGCGAGTCTCCTTTGCTCCATTACACCAGGAAGCCTTGAGCAGAGATTTCCTACTTGAATTCGTTTCCCTACCATGTTGGACCAAAATTCGGGCGGAACAGTCGTCACGAGGCATCTACGGAGCATGGCTCTTAGGCATCGCGATCTGCCTCAGAAACATCTAGCAAGCTAGACATTGAAATCATTGAAGCTGCGCAGTTCAACAGCGTAGATGAGCATTCACTGAAATGCCAACTCGACCCCAAGCTAGCAAGCAAGGATGTAGCACTGTTTGGCTATAATGTGCAACGCTAGGTATAGGACGGTCAGCAGCAGCCTGCGAGTTGCACAGACTTTGTGTTTCTGTGGCGTGTACGTAGCCACACCACATCGCTCGCAGCGCGGTGCACTCAAGCTGCTAGCTCCATGTGTGCACCATGCATGTCGTGCAATTTATTGTCCTCGCATCTATTCCGCCAATGATAGACATGCAATACACAATATATATATATAGTGTATTGCTGTGTCTATTATGCCACAATATTGCCAGCGCGGACTGAAAGTCACTGACACACAAAGCTGCATGTGTATTGGGTTGGTAATGAAATGCATACCAGCGCAAGTTATGCGAGCATGCGATGCAATTCAATGTAGGGTCTTGCGTTGCAATTAATTATGACGCAATGCATGAATCATCATGCATCACCCATATAAAAGTGACATGGCTTGGCCTTCAGCATAGCATATGCAATGAACCCAATAGTTGTGCAGCCAGAGGTGCGTTGTTGCTGCGACAGGCACGTATCCTGCTTGCTCTAAAGTGTTATCGACAGCATTTGTATTGATATCCAACTTCTCTTGTGTCAGACTACTTTGTGCCTAAGAACGATTTCAGTCTTTTGCTGCCTTGGTTTTAGGATCTGCTACCGCTATTTTCTGCGTCCCCTCTTTCGTGCTAGCTGCAGCTTTTTTCGAAGCCTGCTGCTTCTTCAATTGCTCGAGACGCTCATTAATTGCCTTGAATGCTAGTTGCCTGTGGAGGAAATAATAACTTATACGTTCTAAACGACTAGGGAATTTTATCGAACCTTCTCCGCTCTGCCATCTGCCTTTCAGCTTCAGATGTTGCTTGGGGAACATCTGTCCAATGATAATTTATTAAGGAAAATAGATGGAGCTAAAGTTGCTTTCGACCTGGAATGGAAACTGAAGGCTTGACATTCGTCACTCCCATCTCTACATCAGGGGTGTCTACGACTTTACAGAAACCGCACATTTCGCATAATGCGAAAGATATGTTGCCGAGTAGTGCACCAAAAGGCCTAAAATTACATCCGATAGTTTAGATATCGCCAATTTATGTTATCGCAGATATTTCTACCGCGTATATCCAGGAAATAATGTCTTGAAAGCGAATTCCTCACTATTATCGCCTTTTATACTGGAACCAGGATACGACATAAAGTACCTAAGTTCAAAATTAATTTGTACATTGTATGAAACCTTATCGAAAATTTTGAGCTTACTTATTTTCTGTCGAAAATTGTTATTTGTTACCTTAAATATAACCACCCAAAATAGGTACCGAACATGACTAGAAGCAAGTCTTTGAACTCCGTCAGCCCGATCATATAACACCCAAGTGAGCAGCCAATGACAATAATTGGAATATCCTAAAACGCACAAGAAGGGTGAACAAAAATGGAGAAAAATGAGAGAAAAATACAGCAGGAATAAAATATAAACATGACCTTGAACTTGACTTGTTCTATCGAAGCAACGCATTTTTGATTTGGAGCAAGTTGCTTAAGGGCGACTCCAAAAGCCGCGTTTGCGGCTGAGAACCCGCAGATAGGGGAGAAACTACAAATATTGGGAGAACGTACGGACTTCAGTCAAGGCGTTCCAATAAATTTTGAGTCCGATCTTACAGGAACGTATCGCTCATGGTCGTTGCATAGCATCCGATCATGATGATGAAAACGATGATCATAGTGGTAAGATTCACAGCAACCTAGCGACAGAAAAATGTTAGTATCTCCGAAAATTTGTTGATATTCCAGTTGCCAACCATCAATTTTAGGAACTCAACGCCCCACTTGCGCTCGAGCATCCGTCCGACCAGCAGGGCGACGGCAGTGTTCAGAACTCCCTAAGAATTATCAGCAAGCTTCTCAAGGCATGGCTTGTACGAACACAGTGTATAAGCAAAAGACCATAAACAGCGAATTCTCGAAATATGCAGCGGTGAGTAGATTCCAGAATCGGAATTTGACCATAGCCGTACTGTTGAACAAAACAAAATCAAATAAGATCTACATGACTCAGCATGGCTTCCCTAGGTTCTAATATCCCTTTTGGTGTCCTATTTAAGGTCTAAAATATGGACCAACCCAATCCCGAGGACCGCGTGGTGATGATTAATTTGTCGTATTCGCAACATTTCTCTCTCGGGGAAGCTTGTAATTTACACTTTGGTTACGTTCTTTCTTCGGGGATTACTCACTTGGCAGGGATCAGAGCAAAAAATTCGGCCGAGGATGGGAAAAAAACACCCAAGAGGCATAATATAGCGAGAATTCCAGTCAGGAACAAGTGGTGTCTGGCGCGCTTTCCAGAGATAACAGTCTTCGTCAGGGTCGCTGTGGGCATACAGTGACTCAATAACCCAGTGCAATTTGATCTCCCCTCTCGAAATTTCTCTCTGTTATCCAATTTCATTCATTTCATACTCTCTTTTTGTATGTACTGTTACGTCTCCCTGAAAACGTGAAAAACTCTGGAGCGTTTCAGCGATTGCTGGTTAGTAGCATTGCATCAGAATAGGGATGGCCTCTTCAAATAATCTTGGAAATTCGAGACGGACACTTATGATGATTTACACGTCATGAAGCTTAAATCGCTTCACACAGGTATCGCTTAGATGATCCGTAGTACCATTAAGTTGCGGGGGAGCATTAGGGGCCTCGTCATCCATTTTTTTTCGAACTTTTCTCTTCAGTGCCACCTCTTAGAGAAAATACTACAATAACAAAACATTGCTAAATACACCTGAAAATAATTGTCGTAGATGTAGAAAACATTAGTTTTTGAAATTATTCCTTAGGTTAAAACACAGCTTGATTCTGAATATTCTATCCGGAATTTCTTCTCTTGTAAGTCATAGGCCGCAGAGAATCCGAGCTCTTTTGAACCTGAAAAAAGCTTACGACTTCAATTCATATTTGTCTCTTTCTAAAACTAATGATTCTTCCGGATCTCGACACCCAGCCTTACCCGCGCACCGATGCTGAAACTGATGAATCGAGACACAAAGAGATATACAGGAAGATTTTATTCTACGACATATCTTTGATCAAGCTGCATAACACTAATATCCCCGTAGCCAAGTAAACTACTGGTGCCCCCTCGTGCCCTTTCCCTAGAACAGATCTGATCTGCGAGCTGCCCAAGAGATTGCGATGCAGCACGCCGCATCTAAGAATCAAGGTAACGAGGACCCTGTAAATGCCCCTCTTGGATCCCATCTCCGTACGGCGCAGGGGGTTGCTGCGGGTGACTCGCAAAGGCTTGAAGACGGAAAATCTGCAATTCATCTTCAGCAAAAAGAGGTACATGTAAGCACTCACATGCCTCTTGAATGCAATGGTGTCAAGGTGGAATCGTCCATCTTACTCTATGTTTGGAAATTCGTCGAAGCACTTCTTCATCCGAGACTTGTAGTAGTCACTGCTGCCACATCACTCTTCATGTTCGCGATCATCATCCTGCTCCCTTAACTTGTCTGATTATGTACACATACGCATATACACAGGGAGCCGATGGTCTGGTCTTGCACGAAATTTATGAAGACACGATTTTGGAAGTCGTTAGTAAGGCTCAGAAATTTCTGCTCGATAATGGGCGAGAGAGGCCAGAAACTAAGAGGAAAATGGAGATGCTTAAAAAGGTCGTAATGACCGAAATTGATTCATTTGGATCAAATTAGAGCAGTAGGATAATCAATTCGTGAGAACTAAAATTCCAATCGCCAATTTTTCTATTTGTGTGCAGCTTTGGAGGAAGAGCATAAGATTCATGAATACGCACATGAACTCAAATGGTATCAGAATTCTTCATTTGAAGTGCTAGAAATAAGTGACTTATTTCTTAGAAATGGCAACATCTTCAAGTACAAATGGGGGGAAAAAGCGGAAGCTTGATGATGCAGAGGTAGTCTCAACCAAACATGAAAAATGACGGCCATTCAGATAAATTTCGTTTAGGAGCCAAGTTCATCTAAGCGGGCAAAATCCACAGATGAGAAGAACGACAATGAAGGAGGAAGTAAGTTCGTTTTTGGATTGGATGGTTTTCTCCTTTCTTCTTCTTCTTCTTCTTCTTCTTCTTCTTCTCTCTCTCTCTCTCTCTCTCTCTCTCCCTCCCTCCCTCCGCTAATCCAGTCTCTCACGGATACATAACCTATATTTAATGTCGTATTCCCTGCCATGGTGCCGGAAACTACTTCCCGGCGAAGGAAATAACAGAATGAAAGCGAAATTCCTTGTCGTCACATGAGCGTTGCTTTATCAGTGTACTTTAGCGACAGCGACGACGACAACGACGACAATTTGGATGATGTAGAGTTACTCGATGAAGACCTGGAGGAACCTGAAACAACAAATCATATGGTTTGCGTTTTCGACAAAGTACAGTAGCTTAATGAATAATTCATCTGCAGATGCGAACATTTTGTAATGATTAATTTTTATACCAGGTTACAAAAAAGAAAAGTGGTAAAACATTCCAAGCGAGCTTCAAGAATGCAATTCTTCGAGTCGGTCATCGTGAATTTGTAATAAAGGATGCTACAGGAAATTTCAAGTTTTGAGATAGTACAATGCATCGTCTTTGGTGTCTTCTGAATTCGTCGGCTCCTGTTTGCTCCGTAAGAAATCACCTGTGGAATCCTTTTCCAAATCCAAAGATTTTGTTCTTCATTTGTTAGCGCACGTGGCGGATGCAGCTAGCATTGGCACAGTATTCTGTGGCAAGTGCAGCGTGAGTGATGAGTGTTTCCCGCTGATGTTTGCATGCATGTGCGCACATTACACATGCTGACATCATTGGCATTCGATTCACGGCTTGTATTCGACATTCTTTGTCATGACTGCTCGAAGTCTGTCAGCCGCGCGCCATTGGCGATTCCGATGCGGACAGAGCAATGTTGCATGTCGGGCTCGGAGCCAACAACAATGTATAACAATAGGCTGGTGATCGTGTGTGATGTGTGAGTGGTGATGACAAAATTGTTACAACCGCCAATGGGGCAGCAGACCGTTGATCATACCTCACAAAAAATTTCCCAACTGCATTCAGTAGGGGAAATGTCGCAAAATTGACAACCCAAAACAACACCTACTGCGGACCTACTGTTGAACTAAATTGCTAGAATGACATAGCAAAAATCATGGGCACAGCACATGTCTTTTGTCATCAAAATGAGCTTTGTTAAGATGACATCGCGTTTGCTCTAGGCCTGCCTACAATTTTCTCGTTTCTGTGCCAGAATTCTTTCTCTTTTGCCTCTCTTTGATTCGGGATATACATCTAAGTGCTGTGAGATAGATAATGGCACTTGCGCGTGTCTTATTCATCATCACACCTGAATTGGGAAGGGAAACAAAAGCTGCGCAATCTCTGCTTTGGGATGGGTCTTTAGTTTTCCGCCTTCCGACGTCACATACGCCTGCGCCTTGTCATTCCCAATCATGTCTTTTCCTTTTCTAGGGGTCTTAGGAACCATGAAAATGAAATAGTATTCAAGATCTTTCGAGAGCGCTTTCGAAGCAGCTTTCAAGAACCGATCAACACCGGCATTATTTATTTTGTGCTCTTCTGCGAAAGTCACCTGCAATGCGTACAAGATACCACCGTGAAGTGGAGAGCGGCAATGTCAACGTCGGTCTTTGCTTGAACATTTGGCTTGTTCGCAATCAGCATCTTGGCAGTGCCAGTTTGTCCATTTCTACAAGCTTCTAAAAGCTCCTCATCCACAGCTGGAGGCTGGCTGCTGCTTTCTGTTCCGAGAGTGAACTCATTAGGAGAATACGAATGAAAAGAACGAATGGTAGCATGTCGTCGGGGACAATTGCAGTATGTTTTGTCGGACATTTTGAAATAAAAAACGGTCCCTTGTGTCATTTCGGGCCGGCTTCGTGTCCCGATTCGACTCATTTTTGTGCGTATGAAGATGTCGCTAGGTCAAAAAAAAGGCCAATTTCTCGGGATTTCGCAATAAAATGTCGCTCTTGTAGATGATAGTATTTAGAACCACTCTCATGAATAGTTTCTCTCCCATAAAACTCAGACACCCAATCAAAGAGCTGGGAGAGGAGAGGAGAGGAGAGGAGAGCGTATTCTCACCCGGCCTGTTTAACGTAGTTCGCTGCAGTTGGTGGTGCTTTCGTAGCATAGATGGAGCGGTAGTCAGTCGAAATCATTTTGTTGAAACCGGTCGCTGAGCCGTTGATACGTTGACTTATTTGAAAACCAAAATCTGATTGGTCTCTCGCTCCACAATTCCTCCCGAATTGCTTGTGAAGCTAAAGTCATGTCGGCTGAAAGCCCTCCTAGTGCTATGCACGTCGAGAACGACGAAGATCATACAGCTCCGACGTGGAGAGCCAATGGCGAGAGGTAATAGATAAAAATTTCTACTTATCCACTCGTTTCCTTTTGATTTCCTTCCATCAGTCACTAGGGGGAGAGACGTAGGCATTTGAGATATATAGTATTGGCGAGAGACTCAGTTGTGGAGACTAAGCGGCTCTATATGAAGAGATCAAGGGCAATCTTGATCCAACATTATTCCGATGTTTATTCCCTTGCACTAGGACTACAACCAGCAATTCTGCCAACGGAACTGAATTGAATTTTGCGCAGGTTCGCCGTTCATATGGCCGCCAGCCTCGGCAACGTCAAGATTTTAAAACGTTCCTTCGATGAGACTGTCGCGAGGCGAAAGAACTGCCACGAAATGGTTGTGAAGAAGCTTCGGAGCTTCTACCAGTGGATGGAGAAAGAGTTTAAATCAAACGATTGGCAGCGAAGGAATTTGATTGGACAAATGCGCTCTTTTGGCTGTGAGTATACTCGGCTTGTGGACTCGTTTCCCCCTGGTAATGGGGATCTTGACTTCGAAGGCGAGACAACACTAGAGAAGGCCATTCCGAGCGGCTCATTGGAAACTGTAAAGTTTCTAGTAGAGAAAACAGGGCAGAGTATAAATTATAGAAATCCTGGTCAGATGAATAGGTCTCCGTTGATGGTTGCAGCGAGAACACCTCACTGCCACATTGTTCAGTATCTTATAGAGCAGAAAGCCGACGTTAATTACAAGGTCGATAGCATCTCAGCTCTTTACAACGCTGTAAAATTCGAGTGTTTAGGAAACATAAAGCTGCTCATAAATAGCGGTGCCGACACTTCATATCGTATGGGCAACTATCTTGACGTAGCCTGTCGATTGCAGAAGCACGATGCCCTGATACAGTTAGTCAAGCTTACGAATTTAAGACCGCGAATCGAGCTGGTGTGCGAGCTCCCTCTCATTCCCGTGAAGGCCCTCATCGGCCTCAACGCTGTCAATGTAGAGACACTGTACCAGAAGGCCCAGGAAGAGGGTTGCCATATTGTTATACAAGCACTCGTGGAGCTAAAGAGAATCGATATCAATGCAGTTGCCAGGAACCCCCAAGACTCGATGGGGCCGAAATCGTCAATACTGCATCGGACAGCTCAATCTCGCCATGTACGGCTGCTTGCGTATCTAGTCGAGGCGGGTGCAGACCTGAATATTGTTGATGGGACTGGGTGGCTGCCAATTCATCATGCCATCAAGCAGGAGAACGAGGCTATGATCAAAATTCTGGTTGATGGGAAGGCGGATCTTAGCTCGTGTGGCGGCCATGAGCTTCCAATCGTAATGGCCGTGCGGAGGGGGGCTGGCGTACAAACCATTTTAGAAGCGTGTCAAGGGAATCTTGATGTCAATCGGGTGCGGGATTTGAAAGGTATGTTGTAGAAATAGTCATGACGACGACGACGACGACGACTGCGAGCCTTCATTCCCTAACGTTCCGTTTTTGTGCAGGAAGAACCTTGCTGTGCGTAGCAACTAAAGTCGCAGAGGAAATTCAATGCTTCAATAGTAAACTAAGAACAATTCGGTACCTCGTGGAGGCTCGCGCAGATGTAGACACGCATAACGACGACGGCGACCTAAATCCGATTCTAACAGCGGCTGGCCAGACTCACAAAAATAAGAGTGCTGCAACGAACGCCTTAAGGCTTGTCGATACTTTAGTTGGCAGTAATGCTGATGTTTTAGCCACGGATGTCCAGGTAATAATAATAATAATAATAATAACAATAATAGTAATAGGAACCTGGTAGCGAAGTGATAGGCCCATTCAGAATAGATATTACTTCCTAGGCTACATCAGAGATTTTTGTCGCGCAACTACTTAGGGTTTGACAGCGACGGACCGCTGCAAAAAGGTTCTTATCAGTCACCGGAGGCGTTTGCATTGGATGGACATGCGAAGCAGCATGCATCCAACGCGTCCGCACCGGGAAGAAATCGCCCGAGAAGGAGGTATTGTGAAGGCTCAAGAAGCAGCCTGGATGTATCTTAGGGAGCAAGAAAAACGTGCCTTAGCCAAGGTAGGTTTGTTTTCGTATAATATCTGTTAATATGGTCGTGTCGTTTGCCATTGTTTCATGAAAGGGGGTACTCATAGTATGGACGTTCATTTGCGACGTTCAGGTACACCTCTACCAGGCTGTTTTAAGAGACTTAAGCTCGATCCACATGCTTCACAGTAACATCATCCAGGCTTGTGATTTGGAGAATCTGGAATATGTTGGAATGACGGAGATAGAAAAACGTGCGAGGAACAGTGCCTTAGTTAGATCACAAGCTTGGTTATGGTGAGGATGGGCGTTGTGCAAATTAATTGTGCCGATGCAACAGCTACATCCAATGACTGATTCGTGCACACTATCTTCTGGGTTTTGTGCATCGTAATAGACTGACAGCTATATCATGACCGAATTTATCTTTGAAATATTTTATTTTTCCGAATAGAATTAATCTTTCGCAACGAGTAGACGGATAATATATATATTATTATTATTATATATATATATATATATATATGTTACATGTAAGCAAGAAGTATATGCGATGCGATGCGTTGCTGATAATGAAGCACGACAATTTAATAACAATCGGGAATAAAATGCCACAGAGTACAAGCAGAGTGGTGTCTTAGCTATCTATAGAGGGACTTCATCCCATATGTTCTTCTAGCTGGATGTCCATCGGACGTTGCCCAGACATGTGCACTGGCTGATATCCGAAGAGCCTACTTGTTTCAAATACGTGGCTACGGCGCTTATAAGGGCGTGCGTCGCGCTCACAGCGCATATCTAGTACTTCTTAGCATGGCCACACGCATTATCATCTACAGATCGAGCCTATGGCCAACAATAACACAAAACATGTACCGCCCATCTAGATACATTGCCTGCATTGCGAATTACATACTATTTATATAGCTGCGATGACATTACTAGCAGGGCCCTTGCCTTATGTTAGCGAAGAAGTATATTCGCCAAAGCTATAATCGGCTTCGCCACGCACAGCACGCAGGTATATTAAGATACGGGTATTATCCTACTATTAACCACACGACTACCGCATGTATGATGTTGATTTTTTACATAAATACAACAAACTGCACTTTTCTTCATCTCAATCAAGGCATACCACATTGCATATTTGTACATATAAATACCATCGTGCCCCGACGATCCGTCCATCTTATAATCTCGGCGCATCGACTGAATTTAAAATTCTATGTGCCATCCCGGCTGATTAGTTCGAGCCAGATTAATCGGGATTTTCATTTCCAATAATAAAATCTGGGACTCCGAGCTCATTCTTTTAACGACTAGATTTGTTCTTAGATAACTGAAGCTAAATCTTATGGATGGAGTCGAGTGCCAATAAAACCGTGATTTCCGTTTTCATTCTATGATGAATAATTCTTTGAAAACTCAAAAATATATTTAATTCTCCTTCGTGGAATCAGACTCTGCAAAATCCCCGAAAAGAACGTGCCCGTCGTCCCAATATCGCAGTGATTCGTCCACCATCAGCTTTGAATGACACACATAAGGAAAGAGACAATTAGCTGCATACACCCAACACATATTCTTCGCAAATTTGACTTACATGATCGTAAGCATGAGGATAGTATAAAAGTAAGCTATGGTCGATACGAACACGAGCTGCCGTGTACATCATCATGTCTCCGGCCTCATCCTCCGTGATAGGTTGTGTAGGGTAACTGATCGAATTAACGTCTTAGATTTACATCCATTTTTCAAACTTTGAAAAGTGTACGAGAGGCGAAGCTTGGAAACATCCAGTCCTTTATCTTCAGGAACCAGAGCAACGATCATATCTTTATGGGGAGGAAGAGATCTAACCACCTCCCCCTCTGCTGGAACGTTCGGGTGGCTGTGACAAGCAAAATAGTCATGGTCTCGGACTGTAGATCATCGCGATGATTTAACAAACCCGAATATCTCCTTGATCATCTTTCGAATCATCCGGCAGGAACGCAGCCTTTTAGAAGAGAATACGACGGTCTGTATTACAAACATCACAATATGAGCTTCCATACAACCGCTGGAGTGACGATGACTACCGGTGGATTTTGTTTGGATGACTCCGACGAAGCCGGTTTCGTGATAGTGGCCATAGTTGCTAAGGGTCTAGCCCATACCCTTCGCTTTCTAGTTCCCAATATCCCGCCTCCTGTTTGTATCAATGATTAATCCAATACGAAATCATCCGAAGGATGGCAACCTTGACACATGTCGTGGCTTTGTGCTATCATTCCCGTTAGCATCCTTGTCGGCACACATGTTCGGAGACGCTTGAAAGCGAAAGGATGCACTATAAAGCTGCATACCCGCCTCATCGATACTCTCTGGTCAAGGGCAACAACACGCGCCCTCCGCTGGCCGAAGCACGTCGTCTGTGTGGTGCCACTTCGGCGAATAACAGCGTTTCGAGTAGATTCAGAGATACGAGGAAGTTTTACTTATAAAATACCGATATTTTGATGTCGTAAGAAAAAATATTAAGGGTTCTTTGACTTTCGCACGGTGCCAACATGAATCTTAATGCGTTTTGGTACTTTTAGTCGTGCGTCATCAAGGTTATTATGACGCACAGTGAAATAACATCCTAAACATCCTTGGATTGATGCTGCCCTAAAAAGCAAATGTAGCAATTCCGAACTTCACTCACTAATACTGTGGGACGCGACAAATTCAGAGTCCCAGAGTAAATTTATCGGACTGACATCAGCAGCTGACGAGCGCCGGACATTTCACGGAAATGCCGGTTTTTCGCATTTTTGGATGAAATCCCCCAGTGTTTTCCTCATGGTCTTGGAGCAACAGATTTTGTCTGCGCAACTTGCGACATGTCCGGATCGGAGCTGGCTGAGCGCGAGCTTTGGCCTGCGAGCAGAAAGACCTTTTTTTTTAGGTTTATTCGGGGCATTCGGTTGTCGGATTGCTGCTCTGTGCGCGAGCTAGCCTGTCTGCGGATTCTGGCGCTGCCACTGTACGACCCCCCCACCTTCATCTACTACCTTCCCCACCCAACGCTCGAAGAAGGGCTACGCGAGCAGACGAATTGCCACTCTCCGAGCCGATCCATCGTTTCAAATTCTGGACCCTCCAAGTTCAACGAGGAACGGCAATTGAATTCCCCTGAGACCGCTGACGCAGACACGCAGACGTAGCCATGCAGAGTCTCAAACAGTTCGACTTTTACAAGCGGATTCCCGCGGACTTCCGTGTGCAGACGTCGGGGGGCGGAACCATCTCGATGCTTGCCGCGTTGTTCATGACACTTTTGTTCACGTTAGAGCTCTGGTCGTTCATAGCGGGCCACGAGAGCACCACGATTGTGGTGGACCAGGACTCCGCTACTTCGATCTGGGTCAACTTCAACGTCACCGTTCCGTCGTGCCACTGCGACCATATCAGCGTGGACGTTGAGGATATGCTTGGGACCAACGTGATGGACATTCAGAAGAATGTAGAGAAGGTTCCTCTTGATGAGAATGGCGAGCAGATGCCAGATCTAGATCACTCCCACCACCACGCAGCTCCAAAAGACCATGTCAGCGAGGCGGAGAATCTCGTAGCCAACGAAGCGACGACTAAGGACACGTATGAACCGACTGTGCTTGCTGCAGACACGTTTACCAAGTACGTCGACTCTCACGAGTGGGTGTTCGTATACTTCGGAGCCAGCTGGTAAGTAGTACACCTTGTGATCGTGATGATGATGATGATGATGATGATGCAGTATAGAATAAAATACACGGAAAAGGCCATTTTGTGTAACTTTTAAACAAACGTTATCGCATGTCCTGTGTTTTAATTCGACGTGGGATGACAGATCACGTCGGTAAACAGATATCCATGTGCACCACAATCATTGTATTGCTTCATATCATGTAATGATCGCATCGGTAGAGGGCAGTGCTCATCTTCGTCTTATGAATTTCTTCCCCCCGAAATTTTAGGTGCCATTGGTGTCAAAAGCTCGACCCCATCTGGAAATCGGCTGGGGAGGTGCTGAAAAACCGCGGTGCAGCAATCACCCTCCCAAAGGTTGAATGCACAAAGGTACTAATCAGGGATATATAGACGTCCCCCGTCCGTTGCTGAGAGTGTAGCCGATTGTAGCCGATTTAATCATTGCTTATTATTCCGCTCGGCGCCCCATCGTGAGTGCTTTCGAGCTGTGCATGTGGTATAGTGTGAGTTGTTGCCACGTTATCATCCCTGTCGTCATCATTATCACTGGAACATAACCTCATCACCATCATCATCATCATCATCATCATCCCCATCATCAATCATAATCAACCAGGACACGTCTCTGTGCCAAGAGCACCAAGTGCACGCGCTGCCCACCATCCAGCTATTCCATAACGGCCATCTCGTGCCCCCCAATTACCGCGGCCCCAGGACCGTGAACGACCTGGTCCACTTTGCTGAGAACGCGGCTGTTTCGAAGAAGAAGGCGGAGGAGGCAAAGGTGGCGAACAAGGGAAAGACACGAAGTGACGTTGGCTGCTCGGTATCTGGACATCTCTTGGTGCACCGTGTTCCTGGAAGGTAGAGTAGTACGTTCCGTTTTGGACAACATCTTTACCATCCACACGAGCACACACACACTCACACACATACGCGCGCACGCATTTGGAGAAATATAGGAGGAGAGTGCCAGAGTACTTGTGATGAAAGCACCAGTATATGGTTTCTCTGAGCAAAAATCATAGTGCAATGCATCAGTAATCAGTACAGTACCAACATTTCCTCATTCGCTTAATAAATGCCACAACTACTGCCATTACGCATGTGCTGCTCTTGTGCGCCAAAGCTGTTCCGACGACTACCCTGTCACCACCAAGCTTCACGATAGAATTTCAAATGCCTGACGTTCTCGCGTGTCTCCTTCCCCACCACCACCATCCACCACTTAGCGTCCAGTTCTCGGTCAAGTCTGGAGAGCATAACTTCAACCGCGAGCACATCAACTTCACGCACGTCGTGCACCATTTCTCCTTCAACTCCGTGCCGGAGTCGTGGGAACAGATGCTCGCGGTGATGGAGGACGACTCCCATCGAGCCCTCGTGAGCAAGTGGTACGGTCGAAACTTCAACTCTCCGAAAGATCACGTCGTCCACGAGCACTACCTCAAGGTCGTGCAGACCCTGACGAGGCCGCTTGGTCTCAGCAGCGAGAAGCAGATGTACGAGCACACCATTTCTAGCCATTCGTACGTCTCCGAGCAGCTCGCGCACGTAAGGTTCCACTACGACCTCTCCCCGATGCAAGTTGTGAAGGAGTGGAAGCGAAGGCCTTTTTATGAATTCATAACAAATCTGCTCGCCCTGATTGGGGGAACGTTCACTGTGATGGGCATTGTCAACGAGGCGTACAACGGTGTCGTTGCCAAAGCACGGATGGGGAAATTAGGCTAGAAATGGGCTGGAAGCGCATGGTGGAGAGCGACGAGGAGGAGCATCAACATGCAGGCTTGGAACCTGTGCTCATTATTTCGTTAGCTTTGCAGTGCTTCAGACACGATCATACTTGCAAGTTAAGTCTGTATAACACATCATCTTATTATATACTACCAACATTAATATCGTAGCTTGCAAACTGACGACGCGCTTGAAAGACAGCGTACGAAATCGATATCACATCTGAGCTACATGCATGCAGAGATAAGCGGGAAAGTAGTGCGTCTCCCTGCGTCTTCGCTACATATAGAATGTAGATATAACAGTCAATACGAATGAGCGCTGTCAAGCAACGTAATACGCAAAATGTATGTGTGTAATGCGCATGCATGTATGTGTGGAAGGATATCGATTGTCTGCGTACGAGTCTCTATAGTCTCTCTCGAGCTACACCAAGGCCTGCATGGTTCGCACTTCATTGCGCGCCGCAATTGCTGACATCGATCGTGCATGCTGTTGTGTATCGTGCATCAAGGCACAACTAGACAAGTTGTTTGTACGCACAAAGCAACTCAACACCATGCATTCTTGCAAAATCTATTTTTACAAGATCGCGCACACGGAGGGCTGCAGCAGATTGCATGTACACATGCAGCACGCAACATTCTATGAGATCAGGAGTATTTGTAAGGCGGGCTAGCAGGCAGCGTAGCGCCACGAATTCTCATATTCTCAAGGGTAATGATGAAAGCATCTAAATGAGATCGCGGCATCACATGGAAAACACCTACAAACTTCAGTGATGACATGCATCTCTTCTACACCTCACGCAACGCGTATTCAAATTTTAACAAGCGTTGTCATGGCGGGTTGATTTCTGAGCACTTGCATACACGAAATAATCTACCTGCTGTTAATATCGTCCGCTAGGGAAAACACGCTGCTTACAAAAAGTATAAAAGCTAATAATAGCAATGCACACGATAGGGCAGCACCTTCCTCAAGGATTCGAAAAATTCGAGAAATACCATGGCCTCGGTGCCATGATTCCTGAGTTCTATCAGCGAGCTCTCCGGATCGTCTGGCGATTGGAAGACCTTGACTACGCTTTGGATGATGTGAAGAGGTGGTTGAGGCGGTTGATGCTCTTCCTCCCCCTCTTCCTTTTTATCCTTGGCTCCGCCGTCTTTGAGGTCGGCTTTCTCGCGTAGCTTTAAGGATATCAGAACCTGAAGATACACACGTGGCCAACTTGAGGAATTGAATCATTTTTCATCTGAACGACGCACGCACACCCAGAGAAAGAAAGGGGGGGGGGGGGGGGTGGGGGACGAAAACAGGAGCAGTGGTCAGTACCGAGAAGGAGTCGATGTCCGTCGTGTCTAAATATACGTCAGGCAAGCTCATGAAGTAGTTGAGAAGCAACTTCAGCGCGTCTTTTGGGTCAACACCGAAGCACTCCAGGACGGTGTAGCATTTCCCAGGTCGGGCCTCTCTCCTGTACACAGTAGCCTCCGTCTTCGGGAGCTCCTAGGGGGAGGGGGTGGCAGTGGTGACGTCGAAAATTAACTCATGAACGGCACACATTGGATAGTTGAAAGAGAAATGCGGTCCAAAATGCACGTATATATTCGATCACATCGTCATCCATGTAGTAGTACATGTAGTAAATGGAAAGCATCATGAAAGAGGTTTTTGCCAGCCGCTGCGACTGAGGAGCGAAAATGGTGTCTGGAAGCATCATCATATCCAAAACGGCAAAGACGGAAATCTTGCAAGGAGCTGTCGTAATGAGAGGGCCGAATGCACCGACAGTTCCGTCTTTGCTGAATCGGGGACAGCGTAAATATCATATCGGTGTTGCCAGTGATGTCTGAGCAACTCCTCGAATATTACCGCTTCGCTAGTACGACTCTTGTCGTACGGTTCTAGCACAAGATGCAGTTTCCGTTGTGATGACTCGATGTCGTGATCAACGCCATTCCTCCGTAGCTTTCGGCAGCTCCGGCGCACATCCTCCACGCGCCCCAGCTGGATGGTGCGACAAAAAAGAATCAAGGTTTATTAGCTTCGGTTGGCGCGCGGATATTCGTATCCTCTCTTCTTACTTGTTACAAGCGTGCGCTTTGCATGCGTGTGTGTGTGTGTCGACAGCAACCATACGAATGCTCTCACAGATTAGAATCATCACCAGATTTGTCTGCTGAGAAGCAGAGTTCTTGCTGTTGCTCTTGCTGCTAACGAGGGTGTTGGTTCTTCTTCCTAGTACCCCCCCTTCCATTTCTCTCATCTTCCCCTCCTCCTCCTCCTCCTGCTCCTGCTCTAAGAAACAACGTTTGGCTGCTGCCCTTACTCTGGCCATACCCCACCGAGCCTCGGGGTCACGCTGTAGCATTCCATCTAGCAGCACGCTCTCTTCTTGACTGAGATGGTGGTGATAACGGGGGTGGCAATCGCCGGGCAGGGCACTCTTGCTGGCCGCTCCTCCTTCCTTTTCTTCTCCCACCATTTTGCTCCAGAAGTCCTTCACCTTGCCTGTCCTCTGCGCCCTCTTGTAGGCGCTTATGATCCCTGGCCCCAGGAACATCGTGAGCAGCATCACCCCCGCGCTGTAGATGTCCACTTTCGAGGAATAGCTGAGGAGGATTAGGGATGGCGTTCAGAGGAGGAGGAGGAGGAGGAGGAAGGGGGAAGGGCGCCTCCTCATGGACCTTACAGGCAGGCTATCAGTGACGATACGCACAGTGAAGTCAGCATCATCATCATCATCATCATCATCATCATCATGATCGTTACTCCGTTGTCAGTAGCTTCTGTCCAAAAGGGTCTCGCCACTACAACAACAACAACTACTACTACTTCTAATAATAATAATAATAATAATACTTGCCGTTACTCCTATTGATGATACTGCTACAATTACCTAATCATCGTCTTCTTCGACTTTTCTTTCTCCTCCTCATTCTCATCATTATTATCGATAATAGCACCACCGCTACCACCAGCAGAAGCAGCATCCGGTATGAGCACATCATCCTTCTCCTTATCAGCGGGCAGCGTTGCTACTGCTGCTGCTGCTGCTGCTGCTGCTGCTGCTGCTGCCGGCGGTACTACTCGCCTTTTCGCCAGCAGCTCTGGCGCAGTGTAGAAGGATGATGACTCACCGCGACTAAAACCTGGGTGGGGGGGCATCAGCCCGCTCGATGACGACGACGACGACGAGGGGGAGGAGGAGGACTTCGCAAATCCGAAATCAGCAAGTACAAGGCGGCCCGTGTCCTTGGAGAGGAGGAGATTTCCGAAGCTAAGGTCTCCGTGGACTACATTGCGCGCGTGGAGCTGGCCAAGCATTCCAAGCAGCTGCTGCGCGTAGCCTCTGAGAAGCCTCCTGCTGTAGGCTATGGCGAAGTGCAGCTCGTCGGAAAGGCCGTTGTCGAGAATGTCCATGACGAGGACAAAACGTCGCGTCGTCGTCTTGGACGAGGAGGAGGGAGGAGGAGGAGGAGGAGGAGGAGGAGATATTTCTTTTCCTTCTTCTTCTTCTTCTACTGCTACTTTTATTGCTATTATTATTATTATTATTATTATTATTATTATTGGTACTTTTACTACAACTACTTGTAGTGCTACCGTAATGCGTGGCATTATCATCACCAGCCCTCTTACTACTATGTACACACGACGACCCAGATTCCGTCCCTGCCCTCTCTAGCGCAGCATCTGTTGTTGTTGTTGTTGTTGTCACTGCCGCTGTTGCCTCTTGACTGATTGCAGCTCCTCCCTCTTCCTCTTCCTCCTCCTTCACCGGTTTCTTTATGTGGAACTCCGCGACAAAGGCGCTGATAAGGCTGACGCTGTAATCGCAGTCGTTGAGCTCTTGGAGGACTTTGGCCTCGTTTTCCCAGATCTCACGCCGCTCGTCGCGAAGTTGTCTAATGTCACCACATCATCAGTATCATCAGTATCATCATCATCATCATCATCATCATCATCATCATCGGCACAATCAACGATCCACGCAAACGAATACACCCAACCAACGGAGAAGGGAGAATGGCGAGGAGGGGCAAAGACAGTCGTTGTCTGGCTGCAGGGCAAGGCATTGATAGCGACAACACTCCTCACCCTTCGCTCTTCTCCTCCTTCCTATCTCCGGAGAGGTGGTGGTGGTGGTGGTGGTGGTAGCTGTCGCAGCGACTCTTTTGGATCTTCAACGCCCTAAAGAGAGACCGAAACAACACGGACCATACAACAACACCCGTCGATGAAAATAGATGGACGAATGGCGACATCACTGGTTATCATCGCCGCAAGCGGTCTGCCACCATGCTCTCTCGATGCTCTCCCGTATCGTCCTTTCCCTCCCCCACTACTACCTCATGATGCCGTTGGAGTCGCGTGCCTTAATGACGTGGCCATACGCACCACTTCCAAGATCGCTCACGTACTGATAAGACTCCTTAGTTGTCGGGTTCTCAATGCGGCGGTGGCTAAGGTCTATTCCCTCCTCCTTCTCCAATATCGACATCGATGACGACGACGATCTGGGAAGAGAGGAGGAGGAGGAGGAGGAGGAGGAGGAGGAGGAAGAAGAGGAAGAGACGGGCTGCTGCTTCTCACGCTTGACGACTGCTGCACTCTTTTTCTCTTCTTCCTTGGTGGTTATGGCAGTCTTTTCTTCTTCGGTAGTCGTCGTCGTCGTAGTCGCTGGAGCAGCAGCACAAGAAATAACGCTGCTGCTGCTACTGCTGGTTGTTGCCACCACTAATGAGGAGGGGGGTTCTACTACTCGTTTCTCATCATTATCATCATTATCATCATCATCACCATCATCCGCTTCCATCGCCGCTGTCGTGCCCCTTGCCGTTGCCACCTTCTCCTCTTCGTCCTTCTCCTTTCTCCCTTCGTTTTTGACGTCCTTCTTACCATTGTTCCCAGCAGATAAGGACAACAACGCCTTCCCCTCTCCCGCTCCCCCTTTGTCCTCTTTCCCTGTTTCCACTTCCACCATCATCTTATCGGTGGTATCCTCCACTTTAACTTTCACCATCCTTCGACTCGTATCTTCTGTCGCCGTTCCCCGCACCGCTGCCGCTGGTGCTGTAGTAGTAGTAGTAGTAGTAGTAGTAGTAGGCGTATTTCCTGCTGCTGCTACTGCTTTCCCCTCGCTTTTGATGCGAGGAGTGGGTGACCAAGAAGAAGGAGGAGGAGAAGAAGAAGAAGATGAATGTCGCTGCTGTCCTGATCTCTGATCGGCTGTAGCAGCTTCTTCCTTCTGCGGCTCGCCTTTCTCTTTTTGAGGGAGGCCGATGTCTTCTTTCACGGCGCTGCTGACAGGGACTGCTGCCTTCGTCTTACTGGTGCTGGTGCTGCTGTTGGGCTGCTTAGCAGCCTCACCATCATGCCTCTTCACTTCCCCCCGAGCGCTTAAGATCCTCTGCTTCACCTGGAGCTCCTCGACGACCGACCGCTGCTCGTTTGTGTGGAGAAAAGACGTCGTGAAAACACGGGGGGTGGGAGTGGGGAGTGGGGGGTGGCGGTGCGGGCGTGTTTAGGCGTGCGCGTGTTGCATAATTTAAGAGTGTGTGTGCATGTGCGTGTGTGTGTGTGTGTGTGTGCATGTGCGTGTGTGTGTGTGTGTGTGTGTGTGTGTGCGTGTGACTGCCAATTATCCATAACACCCATTAACATCCATCCCTCCTACCCCGCAATTTTACTACTGCTAACCATCAACACCAGCAACAGCACACCCACCACACTATTCAGGCTGCTGCTACTGCTACTACCACTACTTCTACTACTACTACTACTACTACTACCATGCATGCTTCGGCGTGCTCTCCGACATCAAACGGGTTATTCAAGAACGGGTGGGACTTGATACGGTCTAAGCTCCAGCGTACGGCCGGATTTGGATGCAGCATTCCATCGATGAGCTCCATCTCAGCTAGGTGGAAGCTCAGGATCTCCACCTCTTTCATTTGAGAAGGAGCAGGGGGGGGAGGGCCCCTGCTCTCGACGATGTTTGCCAACTTGCTGATAAACGCCTCCACATCACTAAGAGGAGGAGAACGAGGGAATAACATTTTTAGTTCATGGAAATATTATATTTGTGTGTGTGTGTGTGTGTGTGTGTGTGTGTGTGTTTTCACCGCTGATTGTAGCACGCGAAGTAGAGGCTAAGTCCAGCAGCTGCGAGCACCATTGGGAACGATCTTTTCTGGGTTTCCTCCATTAAGGCTGCTCGTACCCGCGACATTCCTACTTCACGATTAGCAGAACATTTATTAATGTGCGTCCGTGCTTGCGTATGTGTGTGTGTGTGTGTGTGTGTGTGTGTGTGCGACATGCATAGGAGATAATACAGATAGCCCCATCATTATTTTTTGTCTGGTGTCGCGTCGTCGTTGTTGTTGTCGTAGTGTTGCTCTTTATCTTCTGGACTACCACTAGAGACTTGCACGGATGTTCTCAACGTAGGCTTCAGGCTCCTGCCCCGGGACCGTGAGAAGATCCACCTCAAATGGACGTTCCAGAAGGCGGTGAAATTGCCCCTGAGAATCGCCGTGTCCGCACCAGGGAGGCCTTGGGTTGGGTGCCATCCGAAAACCATGCAGAACAACACTGCACCAGCGCTGTATATGTCGGCTTTTGAATTGTAGGGAACCCTGTGACAACAACGCAGCAGATCCCACGTAGAGAGCAGTCGGAGGAAGGGAGGGGGGGGAGAGGGGGGAGAGGGGGGGGGTCAAAATCCAGAAACGTGTTATCACACCGCACCATTTGTTGCTGCTGCTGCCGTATGGAGGTGAATATTAATTGAATTTATGTCATCATCATCATCATCGTCATCATCATCATCAGCAGCAGCAGCAGCAGCAGTAGCAACAACAACACCATCGTTGCTTCAGGTGCTCTCTTTTCCCCTCCCCCCTTTTCCCCTCATGTCTGGTCATGCTCTCCGTTTTCAGCAATAATAAAAGAAAAATAATAATAATAATGATGATAATACCTTGTGATGGGGAAGTTCCTGACCTCAGGCGCCATGCCTCCTACGGCCCCGCACTTACACTTTGCGCTCCCCCCCATGGAGCACATCTCGAATGCACTGAGCTTCAGCTTCCAGTCTCGCCCGATCAGGAGGTTAACGAGCTTGATGTTCCGGTGGATGATCCCGTACCTTTGAATTATTATTATTATTAATAATAATTCATACTACTACTATCATTATTATTATTGTTATTCTTCTTCTATCTCAACGTTCGTGCCGTCCCAACTAATTGCATCCGCAAGAGGGAGGGCCGGGCAGTGATGTACAACGTAGAACGGCGACGGCGATTGATGACGACCATGAACGACAACAGCAATAACAACAACAACAACAACAACACTCTTCCTCCTCACTTTTCCATGGCCTCGAGGCCGTCGCAGAGCTGCCTGAAGTACACCCGAACGAGGCGAGCACTGAATGGTGGTGCCAGACGCAGGTACGAGAACAGGTCTCCGTAGGGGCAGTACTCAAACGCGAGAGCCGGGACGACAGAATTCGCCCCATCCGTACGCTCAACGCCAACCTCCTCAATCAATGCGAAGAGTCCCACGATGTTGGAACAGCCCTTGAGGTATTTTAGCGCTTCGATCTCTCGCATCAGGTCTTCGCGCTGCTCCTCGACGCTGTTGCGCCACAGCACCTTAAGGGCAACCTCCACGTCGTCCTGCTCAATACCTGTCGAGAGTAGTTTCCCAATGTGGTGAGGGGAGGGGGAGAGCGAGAGGGGGGGGATATGGGTAGATAGATGGAGAGAGGGGGATAGACCGGTTGAAGGCGAATATGTCGCCACAGAATGTGGTTGAAAAATAAATATATATAGAATTTCGTCATGGTACCAAATGTCCATCATTTTGGTTCTCTCATCTAGCATCACATCACCATAGATGCCAGCACCAGCACCAGCACTAGCACCACGTTTACTGCTAGTTACTACCTTGTGCGTCTCTGGCCCGATACTTGGCCAGATATGTGATGGAACCGGCGTCGTGAGAGAGCTTTTTGATGATGTTGTATCGTGATCCATCGAATCTATCCCAATGCTCGCCGGTAAGCCCTCCACCTCCCCGATTATTACTACCACCACTACCACCTTTTCCCTCTCCTCCTCCTCCTCCTCCTCCTCCTCCTCTCCCCACCATTCTTGGCTTTTCCTCCTGCTGGACCGCCTGGCCGACCTCGACCATCATCCCATCATTGGCGTGGTGCCGTGCTCTCTTCGGGGAAGGCTCCAAGCTACCATTATGACCTCTGCTGTAAGAGCTGCTGCCGTTGACATTGTCCAGGGCATGTTTTCCTAGTGAAGAAGATGGTGCTGACGATGATGTAGCAGCTGCGGTAGTGGCGCTGGTGACAGTAGTGTCAGCAGCAGCAGCAGCAACAGGGTTGTTGTTGTTGGTGGTGGTGGTTGTGGTGGACACCTTTATTTCAGGAGACGCCGAAGATTTGAGGCCAGCAAATTTTGGTTGGTAGTCTCCAAACTCTGCTTTTCCTCCTCCTCCTCCTCCTCCTCCTCCTCCTCCTCCCTTCTCATCGTTGTCATGGCCGGCCTTCGCCTTTTCTGCTTCTGCCTTCACCTGCTCTCCCTTCCTTCGAATCTCATCGATGAAGACCTGCGGATTGGTGCAGAGATGAACGGTATTGAACGGGTGGAGAAGTATTTGCCGGAGACTCCACCGCTCGGTTGGCTGCGCGTGGAGCACGCCATCGATGAGGTCCATTTCGGGCAGCTTGAAGCCAGATATCAATGTGCTCTCAGTCGAGCTTCTCAAGACCTGCGAGAGATATTCCGTGACATCGGCCGACTCATAGCAGGCGTATGGCTCATGCCCAGAGGCGTTTAGAACAATGGGGTAGTCGTCCTCCGGGCTCGCTGCCAGCCTCTGGATCATCTCGTTCACGCCCTGCTCTTGAAATTCAGGCTTCCGCTTTCGGAGTATCCATTTGAGGTGCGTTTTCCAGAAACCGCGTCTGTCGCCCCTGGTCAGTGCGCGCTCTGCTGCGGGAATTCTGTCGGTCGGATTCCAGCCGTAAAGCATAATGAACAGCACGGCGCCCGCGCTGTAAATGTCCACCTTCGAATTGTAGGGCCTCTTCGTCGTGTCGTATAACTTCATCTCAGGAGCCATGTACATGCGCGTACCGACGACCCCGCATGCCTTTGTGCCGAAGGCGCACATCTCAAACCCGCTCAGCTTAAGATTGAAGTCGCTACCTATCTCTATTTCCGATACGGTGATGTTTCTGTGGATGATCTGGTGGCGGTGCAGAGCCTTGAGCGCCTCGCACAACTGCCTCCAATACGCACGGACAAGATTTTGGCTGAATCGCACGTGTTTGAGGTAGTCGAAGAAAGCTCCATGAGGGCAGTACTCAAGAGCCATGGCAGCCACACGTTGCTGTCCCTCTCTGTCCGCGACTCTCTCCAGTGTCAGATCGTAAAATTTCGCGACGAATGGGCAATACTTGAGAGTTTCTAACGCCTTCCTTTCTGCCCGCAAGGATCTGTAACATAATGAGAATCAGGCTTTTGAAAAGTTTTTGCATTTGACAACATGTGAAATTTGGTTTTTGTGTTAGACTTACTTCAGCACGTCCTTCTCCTTGAATTTCCTTTGAAGTTTTAAGGCGACGCTGTAGCATTTTAGCATTGGAGCGTTTTAGATTGGTAAACACTTATTTCATTCTCCTGTTCTCTCTCTGTGTGTGTCTCTCACTCCTTCCCTATATCTTTCTCCCCCTTTTTTCAAACCCTGTATTTTGTGCACTATCCGTGGCTCCTTCCTCCCCATCCCACCCCTTCTTTACCTGATCTCCTTATTATCTGATGTCTTCCTAGTAGCAAGATAAGTCCAACCATCCGTTTTTTGACACAAAATTTTCTTGATCAGATATCGTCCAAACTGCGTCCCGTCTCCCACTTCGCGTTCATGTTCATGTTGAGGAGAGGCCTCCTGCTTCTCTGCCATGGCATCGGCCACATCTTGGGTGAAGCTTCTCTTCATGGAGTCGTCGAGCTTGCTATTTTTTGCCGCCAAGGCCTCATCCTTATGCATAGCTTTATCGCCGCCATCATGAGAAGATTTCTCAGCGGGGTTGCCAGAAACCGTATGTACAGATTTTTCCTCCTCTGTTTGAGTTATGGTTGTCTCCTCCGAGGTGATATTACTCGGTTTGTCGCTGCCGGTTGTGACAACAGGATATTTCCATTGGTCCTTCTTTCCCCCTTCCATATCGACCGTTTTTGTTTCCATGGTTTCCTTAGGTGTGGGCGCCACTACATCCATTGCTACAAAATAACAAAAGGTGTGTTGTTGGAGCGGGGTTTCGCACAGCACCACTCCACTAAATGTCCGCCAAAATTGTCACCCCAAACCGCAACTATCCGTAAAGAAACATGCTACATGCAAGCGTGAACAAATACGACACATCTTCTTTTATGTGTTGTCGATTTTTTTTTTATCTGTGGGAATCCCCAGCTCACCGGCCGCGCCACCCTCAACCCCAATTTGCGCGGAGTTGCATCTATCTGCGATACCTGACTGCATCTCCTCCACCCCGAGATTCTCTCAATCTAAAACCTATTTTCACTGAACGAAGAAAGGGGACTGGCTCTTCACTTTCTCCGTCCCTTGTGACTGCAATGGGGCGAACTGCCGCATTTAGCTCTGATCCACGCGCCTTTCCAGAAAGCGAAACATCCTAAAATCCAGGCAATTTTTCGTCAAATATTAAAAATACCGGAACTCCAGGACATCCGGCGTTCGGGGTGTTCGAAGCTCGAAGCTTGGGTAGTCATTTGTTCATTTTTGCCGAGAAGGAAATTCCCCGAGATCTTCATGCTGCGTCTTGCGTTTAGCGAGGGAATTCTCATGTTTCGGTCGCGGGGCTGCAAAAAAAGGCTCGGGCGACCAGCGAGTTCTAAAGAAACCTTCTCGGATCATTCTTCCTACGAAAGCACACGCCCTGATTGACTTGATGACTTGTCGTAGATCTAGTAGCGCTGCGCTGCGGAACGGAAACCACCGTGTAGATCTAGATTAATCGCAGTTCAGAATTATTGCGGCCCGGAAAACATGCCAAAGGACAAGACTATGAATGAGAAAAAGTGACGATGGCTGTCTGGCTTTTGTGGGTATCCACGTCTATTTCCCCGTGATCCAGCTTCTCGAATATCGACCGTAAACCGCATGCAATTTAAACTTGCGACATGCTCTTTTTCGTGGATTAGCTTCCAATCAGCGCATTTCCGCCCGGTGCTACCCTCTTTGCCTCCCGCTCCGGTCTGGGGGAAGAGAAGAGACTGCTACCACGTGGCACTTGGTACGATGGGAAGACCCGCGCATGATTTTCTCTCACTCGCTATCTACTTTTTTAATTCCAATTTGCTCTGGAGATCAGGTGTTTATCTAACTGCACAACGATTTTGCAGGGATGGATTCGTCGTGGGATTTGATTCGGCTGATCTGGGCTTCGTTCCTAACAATATTAGTCGCAGTAGGGCAACTGGCGTTTCATTACCATCTTGCCCTTCTTGTCTTTGTGCTTCTGTCCTCATTAGCGCTTGCACAGTTCGGAACACGTAATGTAGTAAAATGGCCTTTGGTTGTCATAATCATGAGCCTCATCTTCGCCGAGCTCGGCGCATATGTTCTGATACGACTATTGGTCCATGGGTTCGAGGCCTTCTTCTACACATCTAAGGCGCAAAATCTGCGTAAGCAGATGCAGAAATCAACGATCTATGAAGACTGGCTGAAGGTAGCCCATCGCCTGGATCGCCTCAAAGGGCTGGATAAGTGGCTCCGTGATTCATCTTCAGACTCCAGGTACAATTGGTCGCTGATTCAGAGTCTAGCGCAGCAAATGCGTTTCCACAGGACAAAAGGGGAGCCGGAGAAAATTTTGCAAGTCTTTAGTCAGTGCACTCGCAAGAACCTTGGAGGAATATGGAAGGAGAAGCTGTACTCGGTTTCCCACACGGGCCGCACCAAGGATGCTGTTCATGCTTTTGTGGAAGAAGTAGAAAAATCAATGCAATGGCTAGGCGATCACAGCCCAAAGCTATCCTCAGAAATGCTGGGCCACACCATCAAGTTTATGACCCGAGTGCAGAAATCGTACGGGAAGACAGGCTTGTTCCTGAGCGGGGGTGCATCAAACGGGAACTACCACTGGGGCATTATAGATGCTCTACTTAAACAAGACTGCTTTCCAGAGTATCTTTCGGGTACCTCCGCTGGTGCGGTTGTCGTCTCGTTGCTTGGTACGCGCACCGATGAGGAACTGAAGTCGATCCTCAACACTGGCGAGCTCGTTCAGCGACTTACCTGCTTTGACGAGGACGCGTTCACATGCCTGAGTCGATTGTACAAAAGTGGGTCGCTGTTTTCACGAAAGCAGTGGGTGGAAAAAATTAAATGGTTCACCCAGGGAGACACGACCTTTCAGGAGGCCTTTGAGCGCACCGGCCGGGTCATTAACATTAACGTCTCTGAGGCTGGCGAGCATGGCCAACCCGTTATGCTGAATCACGACACAACACCGAACGTAGTCATTTTCAGCGCAGTAATAGCTTCGGCTGCCATGTCGATATTCGTAAAGCCACAGCAGCTGTTGGTGAAGAGAGCAGATGGCAAAGTAGTGCCGCGGCATGCTAAATCGGTAGAGCAATTCGTCGACGGGTGCTTCCAGCGCGATGTACCCATCCGAGAGATGTCTGAATTGTACAATATTCGCTTCTCTATTGTAAGTCAGGTCAATCCGCATATGGTCCCGTTTCACTTTCGAGGTCAGGGAGAGGCGGGAGCTCCCTCTCGCTGGAGGAGGCGTACCGGTGGTTGGCGAGGGGGCTTTTTGCTCTCCGCATTTGAAATGATGCTCAAAATTGACATGAAGAAGAATCTTCTAATCCTTGATCGGTTGGGATTGGTGAACGAGGACAACATCGGGGCCACGTCACTGTTCCTGCAGAACTTTGACGGCGACATCACGCTGGTCCCGCCGATTCGGGCAATGGATTATTTTAAACTGATCTCGGACCCAGGAGCAGATTTGAAAAGGTACTGCCAAGTTGGAAGTCGAATAACTTGGAAAAAGTTGCCAATGTTGAAGTTACGCCTAGCTATTGAGAGAGCGGTGGAACGTTGCATAGAGTCGCTCAAGAAGGAAGCTAAATGCCGACAGTTGAAGACTGAAGATTCCAAGAGTCTGGACGAAACAATCTGATGCGACGAGAAAACAACAGGGCTGCATATTAGCTACAGCAATCTACATTGGATCTTCATAGTTCAGTTGACAACAAGTTGCATTGCAATTGTACAACACGCATGTATATAGCTATGTATGCAATCACGCTTGTTGTACGTGTGCAAAATAACAAAGAGTTCAGCGCAAAGTAAGAATGCTGAGAGGCGCTGCGCCGTCACAAACAAAACATTTTGGCATCCTAGCAATGGATGTGCTGTTGAGTTTCCACAGACGATCGAGCCCATGCCTAGCTAGGTGTGTGGACACACGCAGTTCACGATGCACCACGCTATATAGCTAGCACGTGCAGAACACATAAAGGCTGTGAGTCGAACGTTGTGCATGTTCATTGTCATCTGTTTCTCAATTTTCGATCGGCCATCGCTAGCATCGCAACGAGAATTTGGGGTTTTGAACACCCAGCGACGAAAGTTTTTGAGCAGCGCAAGTTTGACAACTCTTTGCGAAACATTTAAAAATGCCTTCGATGGCATGCAAGACGGGGCGGTAGGGCAAGGAGCTTGCGAAAGCATTGGGACCTCCGCAAAGGCATCTCCTCCCGCATGCTATTTTGCTATCTGCTAGAACGACTTATCAGACAAATGTTGATGTTTACATGTAGGTCAGAGTGCGATCGATGTGATGCTGAATTTGTCAGCCCTTGACAGCAGACGATTTCATGTTGCTGTCGCGGACTTCGATTTCTGCTGAAACTTTGCATGAAGATCGCCTCCTTTTAATCTGCGCGTCCAATCAAAACGATGCCACATCTTCTTGAACTGCTCTACCCTCGATCTTTCAACATGTAGTGGGGCTCTCTTAGCTCTGAGCACAACTTGTGCTGGCTCCCCCAGCATTCCACACAGCACAGATTTCCCCCACGCCGGGTTGAATGTGTCTCTATCCTCGATTACTGAGAATTCATCCAACAACATTTACTCTAATGAACAATACAGGCAGTACGAAATTAGTCAGGTCTACCATGTGCGAAGCCGCCTCCTGTTCCAAATTCGACCGAAAAAAAAGGGAAATTCTTCGGGATAGATCTCCATAATCCCTGTATAATCAGTTAATGTGTGAAAAAATCAACGTAGTTTGTCGTGTAAGTGTGAAACGTGATAACTTCAAAAGATCGAACTCAGCCCAAAATTAAAGGGTTTCTGCCGATACAGATGCGTAGAAAACAACCTGGATATCACTCACTTTTGTTTCACTAAAAACTAATCCCTGAAACTATTCCTTCACCTTTTCTCTCGTATCCACTAATTTCTTGTTCACAGACCATTGTTCATCTGCAAAGAAAATTCGGTGAAACGGGCGGTGTGCTGCACATCGAGCGGCAAGAATTTATTCAATCCAGTTTTACGCGTGCACATGGTTACCTGATTCTAATATGGCCTTTTTGAAGAAAATTGGAGCGTCCAAGAAGAGATCCTTTGGCATCGGAACGCAGTCGATCACAGTATGTCTCTGCAATAATGGCAATGACGTCATATGGAAGTTGCTGCGAATACACAGACATCCTCGCTTCCCTCCACCACACTCTTAACACCATCGCATATTCTATTATCCACCATTCATCACCTCCTTAAAATATCGTTGCTAACCTGCTTCTCCAGATTTATCACTATTTCCTGGAATACACATCCTTGCTTCTGCGCCGCAAACATCTTCACCAAGAACTTGCGGAAGTACATGATCTCCTCCTGCACGTCCTCGTCGGCCTGAGTGGTCGCAATGATGTGCTCTCTGGGGATGATCAAGCAATGCCCGTTGGTGACGTGATGAATCGACGGTATTGCCAGATAGCACTTGACTCCGACGCTGACAACCAAATGCCCAAGATGCTTTGGAGAGTCCATGCAGTAGTAACAACTGCGATAGGAGAGAAGCGTGTGAAGGGAGGGGAGAATATTAAATGAGGCACTTTTGCATATAAAGTTTCATAAAGATAGGGGATAGAAATATGACTTTGCGAGGATCTTCTCCATACGGTTGTGAGCTGAAACAGCCTTCTTGCGCAGTATCTCGTCCCGTTGCTAGGTGTTAGTATGGCCCCCATACGCACAGTATTAGTTAGGTTTCACTACCCCCCCCCCCACGAAGAAGCAGAAAACATTAAGAGATGTCAGTAATGGCTTTCAAAGGAGAGAAAAGACAACAGACAATATGGAATGGAGGTAGACCTTGCCCTTCCTCGCTTTGTTCTGCGAGGATTCGTAGGCTTGCATCGACACGTCGGCCATGTCGAACTGCTCGTCCGTATCTCCCGTCTCAAACTTGGCGCCTTGTCTCATAACATGCTTAGCCCAGTTGGCATTGAAATCGTTTGCAGTTCCCATTCGTTCCTAGTGTGAATGAGTGAGTGAGTGGGTGAGTCAGTGAGCATGTGAGCGAGTGAGTAGTGAGCTGTCGCCAGGAAGTAGAGTATAAAATAAACAAAAACAGACAAAATGAATGGGGGAAAGAAGTCGAGAAAACAAACGGTCGGCGTGAGAAATATTGGGTTAATTCTTCAAAATTCAAAACCCCCGTCTCATTCCCCGCACAAATTTTAAACACACATCATGTTTTTATTTTCAAGATTTGATCGATATGGTTTTATCATCATCTTCGAAGTATCACAACCTGCTGCACCAACGTCTTGAGGTCGGTTTTCTCCAAATCAGCGTCGAAATAGCCGTCCCGCTTGCCATCAGTGCCAATCTGCGTGAGTAGAGCGAATGGAGCAAGTAAATCGTACATTCTCGACGAACAAAATATTATTATGAACTGCAGAGAGCAATAGTATCCATTAGCTGATACATAAAAATTCCCCTTCTTCTATCCGACACTACCATCACCTTGTTCTCAGGCTTGCGCTTCTTCTTAGGAGGTGCTCCGTCCTGCCAGCCGCCCTTGTTGGCTTTCCCTTTCGCACCCCCTGCACCCAGCTCTATCATACGGCCTTGCAGGTCGAATTGGCTCAGGGCAACGGTCTCCTCTTCTCTTCTTCTACCTCCTCCTCCTCCACCACCACCAGCTGCAACCTGAGCTGCTTGCTCACGCAGAGCCTCGGCCTGCTCCATCAGCATATTATACTTGTCCATCTTGCGTTTCAGTTTGGCGCGCATTGCCTTAGCGGCGAGCTTATTCGCTTTGGCCACCAGCTCCTCTTTAGTCCCCTCGACTTTCATTGCTGTATTGTTGCTGCTCTCAGCTGCTTGTGCTTTCTCGGCATCTCCCCCTTTACCACCTCCACTACTCCCGTACAGGAACGCCCTGCGCTCACTCGCGGCGTCGGATTCCATTTTGTTCCGTGCGGCGTGTTCCTGAGCTCTCTGTAACAGAGCCTGTGCGTCCTCAATCTCGCGCTTTCGCTGTTTTTCTTTATCATCTTGTCCCTCTCTTCGGCCTACATCGCGCCCAGCCCAGTCTTTTCCACCTTTATCCTCATCATTCCTGCGAGACTGGCGCCGGTCCTCTATACTATTTTTCTTGCCCCTACTTTCAGAATCCCGTCTATATGCCTCCCTATTCTTCCTTGCATACCCAAAGCCACGCTCTTCCTCCTCGGGCTTTTCGTCTCCGCGCCCTTCTCTGCGTCTGCTCTCCCGATCCCTACCATGTCGTTGCCCTCTCCTATCATCACGATCTCTATCTCTTCGATAGCGATATGATCCTCGGTCGTCATCATCCCTCCGTCGTCGGCTGTCTCTCCTCCAGCTGCCGAGACTATCGCCTCTGGGCTTCTTCATCTTAGCGTTCAGTCCGAAGAGTTTCTCTTTAGAACCCCAAACTTCCTTGACGACCTCGTCTTCTGCACGGCCTTCTTCTTTTGCGCGCTCCCTCATGCGCTGCAACGCTCGGCGTTTCCACGCATTCCCGCCGTCCCCGACGAGAGCAATGCCGGAGCTTTTTGTTTTGTGTCGATCCTTAATCGCCTTGTTTTCTGCGTCTTTCTTTGCCTTTGCCTCTGCCTCCGCACGGGCTGCCTCCTCAGCTTCTTTTTTCTTCCGTTGAACAATCAGGGAGTTTGACTGCATAGGGGTAGTCTGATAAAACAAGTGCGTCAGTCAGTTCTTTCCGATAAGTAGTTAGCGTTTGATGATAGGGTGTAGTAACGATACCATCCATGACTCCCGCGCAGGGTTGCCCTTTCTATCGCCTTGGTTGCCTCCATCGCCTGCTTCCTCTTCCTTTTTCTTCTTCTTCTTGTACGTGATGCCGCCGAGCATTTCCTTTCCAGCACCTCCTTAATTGCTTGGGTGGGGGCGCGTCAGTGTTGTCGTCGTAATAGAAGAAAAAGTCCTCCACCCTCTCCTTACGACAAGGATAATATTCAAGTCGCACCGAATATCTGACAACAATCAAGATTATTGAGCAATGCGCCTTCAAGAATGCATTGTCGCCTTTTCAAAGCTCCCGCGCAGGAGCTTTCTGATGGCATGATGCTCAGCACGATTGTCGCAGTATGAAAAAGGAATAGCGTTTAGATTTTTTCGTCATTTCTCCAACCCGACGCGCGAAGGGCTTCTTGAAAAAAGCTTCCGCGTCCCTCTCTCCTCGAGGAACGCGTTGGGGACTTTGCGGCTTTCCCCAGCCTCTTCGAGCTCGCCTTTCTTTCGGTTGGTGGGTCTCGCCCGGGAGACAGGATGATCGGACGAATTGAGCACCGTATTCGTGAGCGTGAGCTCCGCCGAGGTGATGCCCGTTCTCGGAGCGATGAAGGCTTTGCCTATCAGGAGATCTCTAGGCATCTGGCCAAAGTTAGAGATTCACGCGACGACAAGATGGAGGGACATGTCATCAATGTCATCAACACCTGGTTGGTTGGAAAACAGGGGTAATAATAGGTGATGGAAGTACCTGACCAGATATGTAATATTCAGGTATGATATCGCTCCCACAGAGCAAGACTCTTGTCAAGGATTGCTGCTCCATCCAAAAGACGGGCTTCTAGGAGTCGCGAAGAGCTTCACTGGCGACGCAAGGCACCCTCGAATTCACAAACTTTTACGACATCTCTGAGCGATGATTTATCTCAGCACTATCAACGCTCGAATCCTGATCATGAGGTTCTTAGCTGAGTACACGTACACTGTAAGAGAGGGAATCAGGTGCTTCATTTCATTAACATTAAAATTGTGCATTCCCAAGTGTCAAAGATTGTCTGCTCACTTATTTCCCGTACCAGTTCTTCGGCTGTTGATCTCGGCAATATTGCAATGCGGATGGTTCGGGCTGAGAAGAGTGCGAAGGCCCGAGCGGCCGCGCTGGAGCTGTTGTCTCTGCTTCTCTACCTAGATAGTACTGATCTTCAAACACAAACACGCGCGCGCACACACACACACACACACACACACACACACTCTTTGCGACAACACCTGCAAACGTACAAGAGCACGCGTAGTACTCCCCTTCCTTTCTCTCATGACCTCCTTGTCACTTCCCTTTCCCTCACCTCGCCGGTATAGTTCGCAATGAAAACCTCGACATCGACGGTTATGCAACGCAGTTGATCAGGCAGCTGAAGCTGGGACCGACGCACGTACCGCAGGGAGTGCGTGGAGAACTATTAAAATGCATCGGCCTCATGGCCTGGAAGCATCCCGTGGTGATGCGCGACTACGCTCAGCACATCATCAACATCTATATGCGATCTCTTGAGAAAGAGACAAAGTCTAAGGGAAAACAGCAACGCGCCATCCTTTCCGGTTGTTTTGAGGGCCTATCTTACTTTCTGAAGGAGTTTAGCGAGACGCTGCCCGAGAAGAACCGCATCCGTTGCATGCGTAGATCTTTCCTCTACCAACTTATCACTGTGGGACTGACCACTGTGAATGATCAGCGCCACGATATTCTCCGGGGCGCGCTTATGCTGCTACGGGAGCACGCATACCTGTTCCGCGATGGCCTGGCGCGGGATATCGAAAAGATTGTGGCGGTGATGAAGCCTATCTGGGCGCACCACAACCAGCAAATTAGCCAAGTGGGAGCGCAGGCGATGAAGGCCATAATCATGCAGGTTGCGGAGGTCTTCTGCGAAACAGAAAACGATGGAGTGAAAGCGCACGCTCGCCAGATGATTCCGTTGCTGGTCAAGTTCTTCTTTCTCAAGCTCTCTCCTTCTTCCGAGGCTGAACGTAGCTTCGTGGACATCTCTCTCGCTGTCAATAACCTCGGTCACCTCGCCCAATGCATCCGCCACTACATGGGCGCAGAGGAGCTCAGCAAGCTCATTGAGAAGCTGGTTGAGACTAGTGCCCTCATTTTCTGCGGACCTATGGAGCGCGCGCGCCGTGAGCAGCGACTACTTGGGCGATTCTTCATGGCCTTCGCGCTCTTTCTGAAGAACATGGAGAAGATCGATCCGAAAATAACGTCGCATCTTGGCGCGCTCATCTCTCGCTTCGCGAGACTTTACTCAAGCATTGACTCACGCAGCCGTTCTCGTGGCTGCGACAACCTCAAGGCGTTGCTAACCGTCGCGAGCGAGAGAGGCGTCGTGTTTAAGCAGCTCGTGCAGAAGGCGATCTATCCCGCCCTTCTCGTGAGTGTGACAACGCTTCAGACCGAAGGGTTTGAGCTCCCGCGACTGTGCTACGAGGAATACAATCACTTCTGGCAGAATCTCCTCACACCTCACACCTTTCGGTCGTCCTGGGTACACGAGGTAGGAGTGGGGCTGACGTCTATCACTGCGATGCAGGCCATGCTCTTTGACAGCTGGATGGAGAACGCCTGTAGGATGCTGCAGCGCTTCGACCTCTCCTCCATCTTCGACGAGAATAAGGAGAAGCAGGAGGATGAGGACGAAGCGGTGACGGGAGACCCGCGACAACGGCAGCAGCCACAAGCAGCGGGAGTTCAGCAAGCGGGTGGGTCCAACGAGAAGGCCATGCGGCCGAGCAACCCCAAGGACTTCGAGCTGTTCTTAAACTTCGTGGAGCTCTTTGACTTACTGTTCTATCAGCCCCTCTCCGTCACCAATTCAAACCTGAAAAACCGATACTCCCGAAAGAAGGCCAAGCTTTCTTCTTCCAAGTATGACGACCAGCAGCAGCCCAGCGACGTGGTGGGGACGGGCGAAGGGGCGGGCTCGACGACGAGAAGGCTGAATTCCTGCGGGCAGCATTTGAGGCGGTGGGTCCTCAAGTTCGGTGGCACCCTGCGCTCGCTCTCCGATCAGTTTCCCATGGTGAGCGGCTTCTACAAGATGACGGCTGTGATCTTCGAGGTATGTATCATATGCAGCCTGCCGAGGCCTGGCGTCGCTGCTGCTGGCTTGTAGCCGTCGTCGTTCGTCGTAATATCCTTGATGCTGTGTGTGTGTGTGTGTGTGTGTGTGTGTGTTGTTGATGATGATCGGGTGGTTGTCGTTATATACGATGTTATCGCTGCTGCCGCCGCTATTGCTGCTCTCCCTCGCCGTTAGGTTTGCGATCGGTACCAATACTTCGCGGACATCGGCGTAGTGCAAGACCAGCTAACCGAGCTGCGTAGTCGCCAGCTAGAGGAGCAGATGGAACTGGAGTCTTCCTTCCCCTCCTTCTCAATGACGCTTAGGGACACCAGCGGGGCGGCTGTCGCGCGCGCGCGCGACGGTGGCGGGGGCATGTTGGTTGAGGCGAAGGAGTCGAGCCTGACGAGCGAGATTGGGCTGTCACTTAACTCGCAATATCAATTTGAAGATACTAGTAGCGGAAGCATGGATCTTTCCATTGATTTGGCTTCCAATGCGTCCGTCATCGTGGGCAGGGAGGACGAAGATGATGACGGTAAAGAGGAGAAGAAGAGTAAGAGAAAGGAAGAAGGTGAAGTTTACACCGGCAGCAGCGATAGTGTCGAGAACAGGAGGTCAGTTTCGCCTCGTCACAGCAACACAGAACACCATTGGAATTCTAATTTTCTGAAGTTGAGAACGATTCTTCTAAACCCGATCCCCTCCTCCCCCGCCTCCCCATTTTTATTCTCTCCCCCCTTGCAAACCCAGGTTCTGCTGGGTGCAGTTCTCGCGACACCTGCATTCGGTCGCACTGAGGATGACGCAGTACTCCGACGAGGACCTGACGATTTCCATCGCAAAGATGGTGCTGTCTGTGCCTAAGGAACTCGTGGACGTGCCAGTTCTGATGCCCGCGATCAAGCGCTTGTTCAAAATCGGGCTCAGCCACCACGCGACGGCGGCATTTGCGATGGATGTAGTCGAGAAGTGGCAGCGGCTGCTCCCACGCGTATTCAAGCTGTACGTGGGCCGTATTGTGCCTTTCCTCAACGACTACCTTGCTTCCTCCTCTCCCGGCCAAAAGGCCGTCTACGCCGATCAGGTAGTAATACAGTAATAATGAGCAGCTCGAGATGCAGAGAAGAAACCGTCTGTGCTCTCGTTATGATGCTTTTTCCATTTTGTAGTGGCCGTATCTAAGTTGAAGTACTCGCCACGCACTTACATATCCTCTTCATTGACATCACCTTTCGCAGGGCAGCAGCAACGACGACGACCAGCAGCAGCAGCAACAGATAGAACAATTTGCCAACGATGTGAACATCGCCTCGAGCGCGCACTTCCGGCTTCTCGTGAGGATCCTCAAGTTTCTCGGAAGGATTGGAGGCTTCAGCCGATATATCCTCGACGACGAACTTAAGGGGAAGGAGGGCATGGCGTGGGACACGGAGAAGCACATTAGCTTCGATATCCCTTTTCCGGAGCAGAAACTCCATGTGCACTTGGACGGAATCTTGCCGAGGATCTGCCATCTTGCAGGTTGCGATTAGTGTAGTTCCTTATTCTTTTACGTTGTCCTTCCAACCGCTACTATTACTACTGTTATTACTGTTACTATCACTACTATCACTACTACTACCACTACTACTAATACTACTACTACTAAAACAACAGCCTCTGTACAATTGACTAGTAGCGGATATTGTTAGCAGTGGATCTATCATCATTCAATAGTACCTCATCTCCAATTTCCTTCCATATCCCCCCCCCCCTCCACTCGTCTTCTTTTCAGAGAAATCTCCCGACCGCAATATGAAGATCGCAGCGTGCGAGTCCCTGCACGCTATCGTGATATACATGGTTGCCCAGCGCGCGCGCGACCCGAACCGCGGCAAGGGCAAGCGCGCGAGCAGCTTCAAATTCGCGGAGCTCTACAAGCGCATCTTTCCTGTTCTTCTGCGTCTCGCCAACGACTTCGAGAAGGTCGCACGCCAGCTGTTCCGGCCCTTCATCGAGCAGATCATCCACTGGTAGAGCCTACCGTGTGCGTTTGTGTGAGGTCGTGTGCGTGTGGGGGGGGGTTAAGGGTAAGGGGTCTTGTGCTGTGGAAATGAATGGTTTGTCCTCCACTTACAACGACGGGGTGCGCTACGAAAACCACCTTCTGAAACTGGATAATAATGAAGGTTTACGAACAATCTGGAGCAGGAGCAAGACGAGACCATGGCCCTCCTAGACTCTATCACAGAGGCTGCGGGCAGCCCGCGCTCTCCCGGCCTCCGTCGGTTCAGCGCCAAGATGCTCGCGGAGTTCCTCAAGTGGTCGATCAAGAACTTCAAGCGGAGGAGCACGAAGAAGGGCGCCGGCAGCAAGTCGAGGCGTAGCAAGCAGAGCGGTGGGCAGCACCAACCGAAGCAGCAGCAGCAACAGCAGCCAGTGAATGTAAAGTCTCTCATGCGGCGGATTTATCTTCTAGTCCAACACCCGAACGCGTTCAAGCGTTTGGGCGGTTGCCTCGCGATCAACCAGATCTATAAGACGTTCCGAGAGCACGCCGACTTGGTTTCGAGGTAGGCTTGGGTGGAAGTAGTAGTAATAGTAGCGGTAGTAGAGGGACTAGCAACTGTCGTTGCAGGTTAGTGATTGTAGCGTGCTGAGTTTTTTAAAACCTTCTTGGAAGCCTCGCCTCTGGGAATGATTTTGACAAATCTTCACAACAATATTCCTTCTTCATCACCATTCTCTCTCCTCTCTGTTGCTGCTCTCCCCCCCCCCCCCCCCCCTCACTGCTCCTCGTCTCCCTCGTCCTTGTCGCCGATAATGAAGGTACGTGCTCGAGATGATTGACGTCATGCTGAGCTGTCTTGCAACGGCCCACCGCGATACGCAGAGCTTGGGAACGAAGGCGGAGGCGGAACTGGTACTTCGCAACCTCGAGCGCATCGTCGCCGACCCCCAGGCCCGTAGATATACTCTGCTTATCAAACCGGAGGAAGGCCGGACGGGCGAGCAGCATTGCCAAACACTGCGAGCGTTTGTCGAATGGCTGTTCATCAACACTGGGAGGCTTCAGGATGACTGCCGCCGGAATATCATGGTTCTCTTCGAGGCCTTCGCTGCTCTGGTGGTGACAGGGGACCACGAAGCCAAAGCGGAGTCCAAGCACGCCGTCATCCATCCCGGCAGCAGCGAAAATCGAGGGAACCACGAGAAGGCCAGGCTGGAAGGTTCTCGAACTCGTTATCGTCGTCATCGTTGTCGTCGTCTTTGCGTTCGGTATCATCATGTGGTAATAGTAGTAGTAGTAGTAGTAGTAGCAGTGTATAGTTAGTAGTGAAGGTAGAAATGCTGATACAAGTAGCAATAGGGCATACACACGTAGCACATTATACAATACACAAGATAACCACTCGCTGTTCTCATGCTCCGTTCCTCCTTCCTGCCTCTCCCTCTCTCTCGCCCCCCCCCTCTTTCTCCTCGGTTCGGCCCTCATCGTCCGTCCGTCCGTCCATCACACAAAGGCATAAAGTCCTGGTTCTCCGAGTACCTTTCGGAAAACACGCTGGACAAGCTCGTGGAGGTTTTCGAGTGGGGCGGCACGGTGGACGCAAAGGACCACGGCGCAGGGGCGCCTCTTCGCGCCCCGAAGTTCCCCCAGGATTTCAGGTCGACAAATCCCCGATTCGTGCACTACCTGACGTGTCTTGCCACTGCGCTCGACTGCTACACGTGGGTGCTACGGTCTGGATTTCTCAATGACGAGGAGTGCCTCAGCGGAAAGCACCATCTGCTCTCCAAGACGACAAACTCGAACTTGCTGGAGAGCGTTGGGGCGTTCCTGGAGGACGTCGTGCACAGCGACAAGGTCAGGGGCTGGGCACGCGCGCTTGATCCGATCGAGCTGGAGAGGTATGGTGTCCTCGCTTCTGTTGCCTGAAAGTCATTGACTGCTCCTTCTTCTACTTCTTCTTCTGCTTCTTTGGTTCTCTTCATCTCCAACAAATCGTCCGCTTCACCATCATCTCCTCTCCTCCTTTCTCATCTCTCTTCTCCCCCCCCCCTCTCCCTAACACCGACTCTCTTTCCGCGCGAACAAATCAGGTACCAAGAGGCGATGTGCAAGACTTGTGTGAGACTGTTTCGCTTCGTACACACGCTGCTACAACACCACCCCTCGCGTTGTGCCGCGCTAATCGGGTCGGTGCTCAGCCCCGCCTTCTATCGCCTCCTCTTTGAGGCGCTTATGGCTCCCCGAGACGAGAAATTCGGATTTAAGGGCCTCGACCGCCGCAGAGTCCTCATCGACTCTGCTGCAGCTGTGTGCGACTTGCTGGCGGCTTTTAAACACGACGGCGGCGTGCGAAACGGCGCCGTGAAGGGCTTGCAGAGACACCTTGCCAACGCGCAGGGAGAGCAATACAGCTCCCTCGAGCGGTTGGACATTTCCTATCTCCTAGCCCACACTAGCAACACCGCCACGCTGGTGCACGCCTACGACACGCTCAACCGCAACGGACTGTTCCAGGCGGCTGTGGGGGAGGCCAAGCGAAAGGAACTCGCAGAGAAGCTCATTCTCGCCGTCGCAGAGGTGCCGGTGCTACACTACCGCCAGGAGGCCAGGGCGAGGCGCCAAATGCAGGCTGAGAGCCTTCAGCAGCTTGACGAGGCAGGCGAAACAGAAATCGACGCGGAGGAGGAGGAGGCAGACGACACCAAAACAGGCATGGAGGTCGAAGAAGATGAGGGGGCAAAAGGGATAGATGGCTCCTCCTCTTCGCCATCTTCAAAACAGGAGCAACGGCATCCTTCGTCGACCTCTTCTTCCGACAACTCTCCACTAGCCTTACCACCAATGATCGCAGATACAGCGTCGCGAATACTACGGCTGGGGCTTCATCTTGGCGCCTCCCCGCGCAAGCTTTACGCCATCGTTACCTGTAAGGATCTGGCCCTTGACGACGGTGAGGAGGGCGAGGAGAAGTCGTCGCCCTTCCCCTCTTCGCCCCGAAGATTGAGCAAAGGGCGTCTATTCTACGACAATTTTCAGCCCGTAGTCGACGAGTTTATCTATGCTCAATTCCCCAAGTACGCGAAGGCGATCCTGAAGCCGATGTTTTCTGCGGACGGGGTCATCTTGCGCGACCTGTTGCTCAATCTCTGTGAGCACAGCACCGCGCGCGTGGCCGCGGCCACGCGCGCATCTTCCTTTCGACGTGTGCGGTCTTCCTCGTCCTCCCCCTCCTCCCAGCAGCAAATGTTCCTCCTGGGCATGCAGGAGGTGCAGAAGTGCCAGGCGATGGCCGCGGATTTCCTAGCGGCAGTTGTTCAGCGACTGGGCGAGGTGTCGGGCAAGGTTGCCCTTGTGCTGCCGCGCGACGCCGGGCTGGCCGAGCAGCTGCTGACGCTGCTGGACCGCCTTCTCACGCTCGATAAACTACTGCGCGACCGAGCAGCTCCCGCCAAGAGGTCGGTGGTGGAGGAGAAGGGCGCGCACACCCAATTTCTGGTAGGGGTGTTGTGCCAATGCATGTCGCGGAAGGCAGCGCTGACCCTCAAGCAAGCCGCAGCCGAGGTGCTTGGGCCGCTGCTCTGTGCGTGCCGTGAGACGAAGGGAGGAGGAGAGGGGCATACCAAGGCGATCAAGGCCATCGTGCAGGTAGGACGGTGTTGATTTTGATAAGGAGTGGTAACAATGATGATGATCATGACGACGACGATGACGACGACGATGACGACGACGATGATGATGATAAAAAGCAGGAAGAGGAAGAGGAAAGAAGAGAAAATTTGAAGAATAATAATCATCATAACAATAATCATAATCATAATGATAATAGCAATACTTTTTGACCATCGTTCAGGGCGTTGAGCAATTGACCGCAGGATTCCCGATGAAATCGCGCGACATGCTAGGGAAGGCGGGATGGCAGGAATACACGTCTCTGTTCGACAAGTGCCTGAAGGCTGTGGCTCTTTCTGGAAGCTTCGAGCTGCTGCACAAGCTACTTCCTTACCTTCGCGAGCGCCAGCACCTGTGCTGGCGTCTCATTAAGAAGTGGATGCAGGTGATGATAGCTGTGCTATGTCAGCGCGAGCCAATATATATATATATATATATACATATACATATGTATGTATATAAATATACTCACATTTGTGGTTTTGGGTGTTGTGCCTCTAAAGGTGTACGCGAGCAAGCTGCTGACGCCAATGGGGCCGAGCGCTGTGGAGCGCGGGATGGAGGCGTGCGAGAAGGCGATGGACATATTCTTCGACCAGGATATCGATATGAGCCCGGTATTTTGCCTATTTTGTGCGTACGCGGGCGCGTGTGTATGTGCATGATTGTGCTCTTCCCACAGGTCGACAACGCGCGGCGATTCGTAGTGAAGTTCGTGTGCGTGGAGGTGCTGCGCGCAGGGCCCGTCTCCCTGGTAAAGAAGTTCTTCGCAAAGTACAGCCAGAGGGTGTGGGAGCTTATCTGCGCCTCCGCCCCCACGTGTCCGAACCCCAACAACCCACCCGCCAGCCAGCAGCTGCAGATGCTGGAGGTCGAGTGCGGCTACGCGCTGCTGGACATCATGTACGCGCGCTTGGACAAGGACTTCATCGCGACGGAGCTCAAGATCTCCCACAAGCTTCTCTGCAAGACGGCCTACGCGCACGTGCGGAAGACGCGGCTCCCAGAAGATAGCAGCCCCAAGGAGACCAAGATGTAGGAGCGCGCAGTTGCAGCAGTTGGCGAACGCATATCTGATATAGCTGCGTGCATGATGACATGACACCCCTTCACTACCAACACTCGTATGTTATCTATCGTTCAATTTTCGTCCTTTCTCCTCTGGCCTCCTCCTTGTCGTCGTCGTCTTTCACAGAGCGGCGTACGAGTTCTGCTCGTCAGCCTACAAGTGCCTGTCGACGACTGTGTGCCGGACGCAGTCGTCGGAGAAGTTCTACTTTCTCCTCCTCTTCAAGGAGGATTCGTTCAAAGGTGGCCAAAGCACGTGTGTTGGCGTTAGATGCTACTATTAGTAGTAGTGGTAGAAAGTCGATCATCATTATCATCATCAATACCACTACCCCATCTATGTATGATGCGTTTGCAGGGGAGAGGCTATGGCACAACATAGTGAGCACGATCACGCCCGTGCATCTCACGATCGAGACCAACTTCCGTGAGGTAAGGAATAAGGCAAGTGATGGCGATTAGGAGGAGGAGGATGGGGATGGGATGATGACGTATATTTTCACTGCGTGCACGTCATGTCTAGGTCAATCAGGTGGACACGCTGCGGAGAGTCAACGATGACCGCGGCAGTAAGGATAATTTGATGGGAGGGGGCTCGTCCTCTTCTTCTTCTTCTTCTTCCTCGTCTCTAAATCGCGGCAAAATGTCGCAGTTCCTAGCCGACAGCTCCCTCGCTCCGGACTTGGTTAATATCGGTAGTCCATTTTGCCGCGACCGCTGACGACAATGATGATTATGGGATAACAATGATTAACAGGAGACTAATCGTTTTCTCATTTCCTTTTTTCTCGCTGATTTCTGGTAGACGTGATGAGCCTTGGCGAGGACGCAAATATGGCCGCCATGGAGGTCAACGCTGCGGATGATGCGAAGAAGAAAGATCAGGATGGTGATTCTATGGAACAGGAGGGCGTTGGAGAAGGTGATGATGAAGAAGGTGTATATGAGGAAGACGGTGAAGAGGAGCAGCTCGAGATGGACGAAATCAACCGGAATTCTGCGATGACGACGCTCTTGAGCACTCTCGAGTATGTAAACTCTCTATTAATCACTACTGCGATTACTCATCATCACCATCACCATCACCATCACCATCACCATTATATCAAAGCACTTCCTGGCTTCACACTCCTCTCCAAACACAGCTTCTCTAATAATCTTCTTCTCCCGTTGCGTCATCCTCAGTCACATGGAGGAGAAGATGATCATCAGCGCATCCTCCTCGTCCTCGAGCGTGATGCCGCAGTGGATGGCCAGCCTCCGCGACGCGCTGGCCAACAGCAACGCGCACCCGAACGTGCGCTGGTTTGTGCTGAAACTTGTCCTCAACCGCCACACGCTCTTCGCGCCGTTTGCCGAGGACTGGTTCGAGCCTATCATCGAGTTCGTGACGCTCCCACCGGAGAAGAACCATGCGCACGGCTTCCATTACCTGCTACGCGACGTCTGCTACTTGTTTCTGGAGTGGGGATCTTCGTCCTCCCCGTCCGCTGCCTCCGCCTCGTCATCGTCGTCGTCGTGTTTCTTCCTCCCCCGCGGGTATCCTGTGAACAAGCCCGCGAACGCCTTCATCAACTTGCTGGCGGAGCGCGCCTCGGACGTGGGGCTGCAGGCCGGCGGGGAAACGACAGCGCGCTTGCGATCGAACCTCGCGCTCCTGCAAGCTGTGATGACGCAATGGAAGCGCCACTCCACATTTGAGCTGAACCCCAAACCTATCATGGGTTATCTCAACGCGGAGCTCAAATCTAGCGGTTCTGGAGGAGGAAAGGGGTTCGCGCACCATAGTGGTGCGGCATCAGCGGCCGTGTTTAAAGGGATGGCACCTAGGCTGGTCAGGCTCTCTTATTCTCTCTCTCTCTCTCTCTCTCTCTCTCTCTCTCTTTCTCTCTCTGTTTCAATCCATCTCTGTCTTCGTTTGTTCCTTCTCCATTCTCTGCCCCTCTCCCTTCCTCACGAGCGTGGGGGCACTGAGTGCAGTGCACACCATTATTCTTGCTCCACTCGCACATCGTGTGACACGTATACACGCGCGTGGCTGAGGGCGTTTGTGCTTGTGGTTTGGGACGACAGGTGGGAATCCAGCTGCTGAGGATAATGCTGGAGCTGAAGCTGGGCCCCATGGATCATCTCGAGCGTGATGACATCACGGCGGAGATGTTCGTGCAGGCTGTCATGGCGAATGTGGCAAACAAGTAATAGCCGTGGTAGAAATAGTTCTTCCTACTGTTATCGTAGGTGAAAATTACTGGTCACATTCACGTATTTGTAAGCTCGGCACTCTACCACTTACTATCGACGTTATCCTCCCCCTCCTCCCCAGATATGCACGGCTACGGCGTCCGGCGGCGGAGCTTCTCGGCCTTCTGCTGAGCTCCAACCTCGTCCCAAAGGCCAGCGCCACCAAGTTCGTGCGCGAGGTTAGGCACAACCTGAACGAGTTGTTCGCTTCCGATGAGCTCATCCGGTAAACGCTGATCTCTCTCCCTCCCCCCCCCCCTCTCTCTCCTTCTCTCTCTCTCTCTCTCTCTCTCTCTCTCTCTCT
>ADNK01001115.1:0-67583 GCA_000320545.1 Bigelowiella natans CCMP2755 | reverse complement strand
TTATGTATATATATATATATATATATATGTGTGTGTGTGTGTGTGTGTGTGTGTATTTATATAGTTAAAGTGTGAATGTAAGGTTTTGTTGTGGTAGTAATACCTCTCTGCCTCTTCTCTGACAGTCGTAACCGTCTCCAGCAAACAACGCAACGCATCTGTGGGACTGCGAGACTACCAAATGGGGAATCAACGTGAATGCGTCGTCAAATACAACAACACAAGTAACAACACAAGTAGCAGATTACTCGTTCTGCGATGATGATGAGGATGATGATGAGGATGATGATGATGATGATGAAGATGATGATGATGATGATGATGAAGATGATGATGATCATCATCATCATCATATTGACGATGACGACGATGAGGATTTTATTGATTTGCTCACCGATTGAATACTGGAGAGAACGCGGACAGATTTGGGATAAATCTCGAACAAGAGCCGACTGTTCTTCTTCCCGTTTTTGTTTTTGTTGTTGCTGCTGCTGCTGCTGACGAAGATGTTGTTACCGTTGTCTTCGCTGCCACCGCAACCATATTTCCGACGACGTCTTCTCGCCCCTGTTCTCTCTCCACTTTGGCTGCGATTGTGGTAGCCCTCGGGGCAAAACTTGGCCAAAATACCGAACTGATGCGTAGTTATTGATGATGACGGTGATCGATAATAGGAATGATGGAATGGATCATTTCGATAGGGATACAATCCCCCCCCCCCCTCTTTCCCTCTCACGAAAATAATGCCAGTTATGAAGAGATGCGTGCTCTGTAAGTATGCATAGGTTATGAATCGATGATGAATGATGTATCGATGGCTCTCTATTGAAAGCGCTGCCACGTCGTCATCACGGCTCGCTCTTCTACAGTAGTAGGTATACTTACTTGGGCAGGTGTTGTCATGTTCCTCGCCCACCGAACAAACTTACAGAAACGCATATCTGCATCCTATATCAGGAGGAGGAGGAGGCAACCGACACGAAACAGCAGGAGACCAGACGGAGCACCGGAATAATAGAGATAAAATGATGATGTCAATGCACAATGATGATGATGATGATGATGATGATGATGATGAAGTGCGTGCTTCTCTGCTGTGCTTTTGTGTGGCGTCATCAGACCACTTAAAATAAGTGATCGTGTGCGTATCAAACATTTGTGACCCCTCCCCTCCCCTCCCCTCCGCCACTTTCTGGGGGTCCGGAATTCCGTAGAGGATGAGGAGGAGGAGGAGGAGGAGGAGGGGGGGGAGGAGGAGAGGGGAAGGGACAAAAAGAATTGCAGGCTGACAATTTCGTCCTGTTTCTTCGCTAACTTCAGAAGGGGTCGGAGCAACGGAACCTGTTTTTCGCAAACAGGGAGGAGGAGGAGTAGTAGTAACATGTTGTAGTAGTGTCAGGGAGGGGGGCGAAGAAGACGAGATCATGCGGAAATGTGCAAGCTGCTTATGGAATATTTTCCATTAGCCTGTTGCTGACGGCGGTTCAGAGATCGTAGCAGCAGTATAACACTGTCGCTCGCACTTCCTATCGTTTCGATGATTTGTCGATCTACTACTACTACTGCTGTCACTACTGGAATAAGTTCTACTACCAGCATGCGGTCTGCATAAAGCGCCAGGCACGACACTGCACAGTTTGGATACTCCTCGCTCCCTGTTATCATCCAAACAACATATCACAACAACAAAAATAATAATGAACACAGCATTTAGTTATCATCACTTCGACGACAACAACGGGTGGTATGCTCGTCAGTGCCAAGTACTGATAGCAAATCACATCGCGCTACATAGAACAGAGCGCGCACGAGCAGCAGCAGCACCGTAGGCTATTCGGAGGCCCTGCATCACGATGTAGCTGCGAATCTTCTTGTACCTGCATTTCAGAGAAAATTTGACGATACATCACTAGTTTTAGGTTTTAACGCTCAAAAATTCATCTAACATTAATACACGGTATCTACGTAAATTCGTCATATCTCCCTCTCGGCCCTCCTCCTCACCTTCCCCCCCCCCCCCTTACTCATGCGAGTGGTCCTTGCCAACTGCTGATGAAGTTGTTTTTGTAGAGGTATTTGACGTTCCTCTAAACCCAGAGTCGCTAGTGGTGCTACTCCGACCGCTTGCATTCTCCTTACTGTCATCTGTATTTGTTTGATTGTCATCCCCGTAGCAGCAGTAGCAGCAGCAGCAGGAGGAGGAGGAGGAGGAGAGCAGTAAGCAGTAGCAGCATCAACAGCAGCAGAACATCAATATCGTTAATTAGACAATTTGTCTCTACTACTCCCATGTACGATACAACAATACGCTCATCTATTTCCAAAGGCGATAAGTGCAGAGTATCTCGTATGGGATCATTATTGATCAATTAGGACACATCGGCAAATTCATTGTAGAACAATTGCATATCACATTATCATCATCATCATCATCATCATCTGTACCAGCTTCTCTGGGAGAGGAGAATAGCCCCATATGCTGCTGGTGATCCATGCCTGTAGATGATCGAACAAAGGACGAGGAGGGAGAGAGAGAGAAAGGAGGCACAGGTAAATAAGAATCCGAAAAAATCATCATGTCACTACCACTACTACTACTACTACTACCACTACCACAACTACCACCCCCATCACCAGCAACAGTCATATATTTTGAGTGAATCTCACCACCATCAGCATTGTCAGCATTGGCAGCTGCAGCATCTTGCGTTGTTCTCAGGGCCAGGGACCCCGGAAGCCCTGTGTCCACGAATCCTGGCGGCTCAGGCGTCCTTTCCGCAGGATGACTGCTCGACAACGGGGAATAGACGGTCGCCATGCGGGAGATGAACCTTCAACAGTTATATGAGATATGAAGAACCGAATCAAGAAGAGAGCGGGAGAGGGGGGGGGGAGGGGGGCGCTGCGAGAGGTTCTCGACGGTTTGTGATAAAGGGTTTTATGATGATTATGGGTGGTGCTTTGTCTCACTTTCCCTCCAGAGATCGTTGGTCAAGCATCAGGGCCTCATATCTACTCGGGAACGGAAGGGGAGGGGGGGGGGGGGGAGAAAGTATGTGAACAGGTGATCGGATGGGTAAAAGTCATCTTCAAGTGCATGCAGAATGACCAACATCATCAACATCACCATAATCACATTCACCACAACTATCATCGTCATCATCATCATCATGATCATCATCACGGCCATCAGCAGTACTCACTCGGTTTGGTCGGTCGGGTCCATAGCATGGTAGTACATTGAGGAGGAGGAGGAGGCCGACGATGAAGACGACGTCGGCGAATCCGGCTGGTCATCAGCACTCCGCCCTCCGAAATTCTTCAAAGCATTCGCGGAACTATAGCTTTTCGCAGTGGAGAGGGATGGAGAGGAAGAAGACAATGTCGTGAGGCAAGCTAAGCAAGTGTGCCCCCCCCCCCTTCCCCGTTTCTTCTCCAAAACCACTTCTTCTAGATAGTAAGTACCCGAAGGACACCAGAGCTCTAAGACGCTGGCGACGGTGCTGCTCCCTCGATCGGAATGGCCTCGAGCACTGTCGTCGAATTGCCTCGTAGATCGTGTGCACGCGAGCCAGTGTTGATGCAGCCCTCTGCTGGAACGACCGCCGACGCATTACCTTGGGAGTATAAGCAAGGGCAAAACAAGAGGGGGGGGGGGAGAGGGAGGGAGGGGGAGAGATATAGACGAAGTTAGAAGCAGTACTCTACTACCTACATGGGCTGCAGTAGTGTGCATGTTTGGTAGTAGGTGGCATCAGATAGTAACCGTCTGGTGCTGACCCAGCAGCTTCTCAATCTCAGAAGACGACACCCTGCGAGAGGAGGGTTATATATGCTAGTTATGGCAAGATACGATACACTCATCGTCGATGACTCACAACACAACGCAGCCGTTGAAGCTTTCACTCTCTGGTCGAATAATGGGTACAAGGACACGACGACGTTCGGTATGTTCCACGGGGACGGGTGGTGCGTGCATTATTTACTTTCCCTTGAGCTTGATACGGCCGGCAAACGACTTCGCGTCCAGAGCACGGCCTTGACGACGACGACGACGACGACGACGACGACACATCATCGATGGATGGATAACACACACACACAAACATAAATTAATATATATATATATATATATATATATATATAACTAACATATACACGCATAATGAGTACTACCGCCGTTGAGGGCTAGTTGGATGAGTTGATTCTCTCTCTCTAACACCCCGCAGCACGCGAAATGAACTTGTAGCCTTGCCGTTAATTCCATCTACATCAGCAGCAGCCCGCCATTCGTACGGTCAGTGATACGTAATTCGCAGAGATAGGCACTCGACGACACATACATGGCGGGATGTGGAGTTGAGAAAAAGGGAAGGGAGATATGGGAGGCCGTAAAGAAGGGAGTGTAGATAAGTGCATGCATCTATGCTTAATTACCATGATGCTGTGGAAATGGAGATCAGAAATACGATAGAGGTCCGGCAGTGCCCACCGCTGCCACTTCATCAACTCTGTGCGTCGTCGCGATTGCTCTCGTCGCCTCTCCTGTATAGATTTCGTCAATAAAAGCGGGGCGGTTGATATAATATATGCTATATATATATATATATATATATTATATACAGTATACAATATAAAGGATTTCTGCCCTTCCTAGAGTAGAAGCATTGGATTGCTTCTAGCCTTTCCCCTCTCCAAAAGCAAACGAACAGGGGAAAAGAGAGAGTAGGGTTCCTCATGTGGCTGTGCATCTACCTTTTGGAGTCGACGGATTTGCCTTTCGTGCAAGCCGATCACTTTGCGCAAGACCGATGCATAGCCTGAGACGCTCTGGATGTGATGTAATAGCGGGGGGGTAACCAGCATCACACCCGAGTAGGTGGAAAACAGCACAGAGGGAAGAAGAGGATAAGTACCGTCAGTGTGTGAAAATGCTATTATTAGCTGCTCTCACTCAAATGGTAGTAGCAATATAAGCAGCAGCGGCGGCGGCGGGCATCATCAGTAGTCACCTTGCGGCTCCGTTTATTGTTCTTTTTCTCTTTACTAGCTTCCCCGTTGTCGATTTCTACATCACGCTGCCCGCTCTGCGAGGCACCGCTGGGTGTGTCCTTTGAGCTGCTGCTGCTGCTGCTACCATTGTTCCCAGCGCCAACGCTATGAGCTTCTGCTGCTGCTGCTGCTGCTATATCCTTCTTGGATGCTCCTCGGCGAAAGAAAAAGACTGACTTTCTCCCGGTACTGGTGCTACTTTTAGACTTGGTAGTAGAGGTAGTTCCCTGACCATCCTCTCCTGTCCGCCCCCCACCTGCTGCTCTTTGAACTTTCTTCGGACTATTGAAAGACGGTAGGATGCGGCGAAGAATACTATTGCGACTGCGGCTAGTGGGCCCCTTCGCACTGCTAGACGTTGTCGTGTTGGAAACTAACGTTGACCCTGCAGCTCCTGCCCCCACCTCTCCGTGATTTGCCATCGTCGTTCCTGCCGTACGTGTTGAGGCAAGGTGGGAATTGGAGGAGGAGGAGGAATTGCAAGAATTGACCGATGTAGATCTCCGCCAGTTTTCTCGCCGTTTGCGCCTGCTGTCAAGATTCGAGGAGGTGCAGAGTAAGGTAAGCTTAATGGGAGCTCCCCCCGACTTCAAGTGTAAATGGCGGGGATTTCGTCCCTTCTTGACAGACACTACAGATTTTTTAGGAGGTTCAAGCTGCTCGGGGGCAGTAGCAGCACCAGCAGCAGCAGCGGCAGGTCTGTCGTTACCACCTTCCTCATTTTTGTTTTTGCTATAATCATTACTGTTAACACTGCAGCCGCTGCCCCCGTTGTCTTTGGTTTGTGTACGTCCATGTCGGGTTGCGAGGTTCGGTGAGAAGGGGTGGGGCGAAGCCAGACTATCTTTGGCGTTTATACTGCTGTTCGGGCTCCCACTCGATTCGGGATTCGACAATCCTGGGAAGACAGGCTTGTTTTTGTTGCTAATACGCCTACATTCGAAGTCAAGCGAGCCTGCTGGGGGAACTGCAGCAGGAGAATCAACGGCGTTCTCATCGGCAGACGAATCACCTCCAAATAGCTCCTGCGAGGAGATATATATAAAATATATGTTCGGCTCTTGAAAAGCAAGAAGACGATAAGCTTAATCTATGATGCCATTCGTGCGATCGTGTGTGTGTATATATGATGAATAATATGTGCGAGAAGGAGGATTATTCATGAATGTTAGTCTCACCGCAAATTCTGGTGAGTGCTTGATATTAATCTTGGTGTTCAGTTGCTCATCAGCAATCCCATTTAGGGGATCTGCAGGGATATTGCTATTGTGTGATCTGGCGATACTGACTCCTCCTCCCTCGTCAAGCTTCGAACTGTTTGATTTTGAGCTTGACTTGTACGTGCTTACAGGTTGCTGCTTGGCTTCTACTTTTGCGTTCTTATCGAAGAAAAATTCAGAGACCAATGGCCCGGATCCTCCTATTTTAAATTCATGGATAAGATCCTATTAAATGTGGGATTCGGGGGAAGAAAGAGATCTCTACCAAGAGAGTTGCTTGACGATCCTCCACGTGGCGATGTTTCATTTTGAGATAAGAAGCCCTCCCGAGATCTTATCTTGACACGTTCCCACAACTTAGAAAACAAATCAACAGTGTGAGCTGTGAATATTTGTGATTGGTCGTGGTGACCATACCGGTATAGGGACAATCCCTTTTGTCCGGGAGGCCTTTGCCTAAATAAATAAATACAGTCACTTCCGAGCTGTACAACACTTTCAATGAACACCGACGAGTTAAAATCTATGAATGAAAGATGTGATTTCCATTATTGTACCCAGGCTGCTTCGAGTTCGTTCAAACATTTGTCGAATTCAGAGAACGATGAAGAAGATGACGGTGAAGGAGGATTTGTAGGGGGAACACCCTCAGAGTCGCCCATAGAGTACAGCGAAGGTGAATGTGGAACACGATGAGTGGAGTCAAAAGACCCACCCATTGGTGGACGCCCTTCATCTCCACCTAGAATCCCATCTACCACCATCCAACTTCCGATTGGTGGGCTGTCTTCCATTGTACAGGGGAGGCTCGATGAGCTTCGAGCTCCCCTCGAGCAGCTATCGAAATAGAGTGTGTTCTAGTTATGATAAATTCGTCCATGTCGCTTTGAGTAAAAGGACTTGTATTTTATTCATGCCACCTTTTCTATTTCAGGGCCCTCTTAGTACTACTAGCTGCTCGAATACCGATGTCGTTTCACCTAATCTTTATGTATTTCCACCATTTCATAACCCGAAGAAATAATTTCTATAAAATTTGGCGCCTTGCAGACCGTTGCTGGCAAAAACAAATGCACACCCGCCAAAAATTAACCACATTTAACATGCAAACATAGAGGATTTCCTATGTGTGACATCTAAACATTTATGTCGTAAGATATAACCATCTATACGTGAAAGCCCACTTGCAGTTGGAAATGGCAGCCGACGAATTCAAGGCCATGCCGGATGGCTCCGGTCCTGCTCCCCCTAGGCTCATGATAAAAAAGATGGTTCTAGAAAATTTCAAATCTTACTATGGCAAAAGGGTTATTGGACCTTTCCACAAGGTGCGGTTATTTCTCGTAGTGAGCATTGCAAAAAAGTGATGATTTGATAACTACAGTGCTTCTCATCGATCGTGGGACCGAACGGAAGCGGAAAATCCAACGTAATCGATTCACTTCTATTCGTTTTCGGAAAGAGGGCGAGTAAGATCAGGCTGAAAAAGATCAGCGAACTCATCCATCGGTCGAGCAAACACAAAGATCTGCCAGAATGCAGAGTCTCAGTGCATTTCCATGAAATCATTGACATTGAGGTAAGACCTGATTAATAAATCGGACAGACAGGACATTTTATAAGATCAATATTGCTGTTGGATTAGGGTAAGCCGGATGGATTTGACGTAGTACCTGGATCGGAATTCGTCGTCTCAAGGACGGCTAATAAAGAGAGTAAATCCAAATATTATATTAATGAGAAGACAAGCTCTTTTACCGAAGTCACAACCCTTCTGAAGAAGAAAGGAGTAGATTTGGACAACAATCGGTTCTTGATCCTACAAGGTGAAGTCGAACAGATTTCCATGATGAAGCCAAAAGCGTTGACACCTCACGAAGATGGCCTCCTGGAATATCTGGAAGATATCATTGGATCCAACCAGTACGTGGAAGCGATCGAAGAGAAGCAGAAAGAAGTCGAGGCCTTAAACGATGTTCGTCAAGAAAAACTTAATCGGGTTAAGATCGTGGAAAAAGAAAAAGGGAACTTAGAGGTGATGTTAAATGCACATTCAATTCGGATTTGAGAATTTATTTGATGTGTGTATCTGATTTTCTTTGAGATCAGTACAATGTAAGCCTGATGCTTTAAAATTTGATATCAGGGTGCCAAAGCGGAGGCAGAGGCATATCTGCTGAAGGAGAACGAAGCAAACATCCTGCGCGCTAAGCTGTATCAATCGAATGAGACTGAGAGCAAAAGGCAAATTGCTGCTGTTGAAGAGAAAAAGACGCGTCTGAACACCAAGCTAGACTACGAGCGAAAAAAGTTAGAGGATAGGACTACAGAGCTCAAGGACATCGAAGACGAATACAATAAGGCCAAAAAGGATTATGACTTGACCAATAAAACGATGCTGAAGACCAAGGCGGAGTTTGCAGCTTATGAGAGGAAAGATATTCAATTTCAGGAGAATAAGAAGAACGAAAAGGCGAAGAAGAGAAAACTTGAGGGTAAGATAAAGCGTGAAAAGAGGAAGCTGGATCAGCTTACGCAACAATCTGAGGATGAGACTAAGCAGAAACCCAAAATTGAGAAAGAGATCGAGAAATTAAGCAAGGCCAAAAAGCAGGTTGAGATAAATAATTGCTAAGATGTCAGTCTTTGTTATATCGGAGAAACATTCCTTTAATTTCTCTAACTATCAGGAGGATGCTGTGCTTGAGGAGGTCTTCGAGGAAGTAAAGGGGAAAACAGAACACTTACGTGTTAAAATGGAAGCGAAGGAAAAGGAGTTGGTTCCATTGCGCAAAAAGATCAACGACATTCAGAAAGAAAAGACCATTGCCGAATCCGAACAAAAACTTCTTACTAATAAAACTGAGAAGGCAACCAAGCAATATGAAGAAGCGAAAGAGAGCAAGCAGCGTATTCAGAAAGATATATCAGCCTGTACGAGTGCATTAAAGAGCACAAAACTCCGCTGCGATAATATCAAAACAAAATTGAAATCGAAAAAGTCCAGGATGCAAACTGTTGATGCAGAGCTTGCTAGTCACAGCAAGAAATATCATGCTGCCCGCTCCAAGTTCTCAGAGGCAAAGGCACAGTCAAGTCGAGAAAGGTCTCAAGGAACAGTCCTGAAAGGTCTCATGAAAGCGAAGCAGAGGGGTTTAATTCCCGGAATTGAAGGTCGGCTAGGGGATCTAGGGGCTATCGATGCAAAATATGACGTTGCTATCTCTACTGCCTGCGGGGCTTTAAATCACATCGTAGTTGATACTACCAAGACTGCTGAAAGATGCGTGCGACTACTACGAAAGGAGAATCTGGGAAGGGCAACATTCTTGATCTTAGAGAAGCAAAGTGGGTTGATCGATATCATGAGACGTCCTGTCAAACCCCCTCTCGGTGTGAAACGTCTGTTCGATCTGGTCCGACCTCAAGATGAGAAATACAAACCTGCATTCTACTACGCTCTAAGAGACACTTTGGTCGCTACGAATTTAGATCAGGCAGTAAAGATTGGCTATGATAAGAGGCGCAGATGGCGAGTTGTTACTCTTGCTGGAGAATTAATTGACACTTCGGGAACCATGTCTGGTGGAGGGAACAAAGTGGCCCGTGGAGGGATGAAAGCTTCTTGTTCTCAACAATACAGCGCAGCTGCGGTTAAAGATATGGAAAAGGATCTTCATTTTCTGGGGAAAAGCATCTCCAAAGCTAAAGAGGAGTGTGAAACTCTACGAAACGAAATTGAAAAGCTCGAAAACGAGTATAATGAAGCTGTTACTAAGGTACAGAAACTGGAAATGGAGAAACAGACACTCGAAGTTCAATTGAGCTCGAAAGATACTCAAATAAAATCCTTGAAGGGTCAACTTAGTAATAGTCCTGCCGATGAGGCGAGAATTAAGGAGCTAGGAAAGGTAATTGAGGGAGTGAGTAGGAAACTAAAGAAGTCTCAAGACGCAACAAAGTCGCTACAGGGCCAAGTTGACGAATTACAGCAAAAGATCATGGAGGCAGGTGGCTCCCGTCTTCGAGACCAGACCGCAAAAGTAAATGAAATCGTGAAGAAACTTGACAAGGCAACAAAGCGCCTTACGCAAGTGAGTGTCACTTGCGCAGCAAATAAAAAGAAAATTGCCCAGTCGCAGAAAGCGATCGAGAAGGCTGAGAAGGAACTTGAAACATCTATTGACAGCTTGCAAAACTTGATCGAGGAATCTAAGCAACTTGAAGATGATGCTTGTGAGGTTATCCAGGCATACAACAGAGCAAAGGAGGAATTGAAGGATCGCGACGCAGCCCTCAATAAGATGGAAAAGAAGCACAAGAAATTCCAAACAGAACTGGGAAATATCCGAACGGTCGAGGTCGATATCCTCAACCAAATGGAAGACTATGACAAAATCATTAAAGACAACACTGACAAGGCCAATCACTGGGCCAAAATGCTGAAGGATACTGTGAAGAAGATAGAGTCTTCCCTTCTGTTTGAGCTTGCAGCAGAGAAGGAGCAAAACTCTAATAATGCTGAGGACCAAAAAGAGGGACAGTTTGACGATGAGAATAAAAATGATGATGTGCAACCGCAACACTATGTACCGCTCACAGAAGAGGAGTTGGAGCATCTCGATCAGAAGAAGCTAAAAGTTGACGTCACCGTTATTGAAGAAAGTCTTTCGCAGATGAAACCCGACATGCGTGCCATTTCCGAGTATCGTCAGAAGCATGCAGAATATCTCCAACGTGTCGGCCACCTAGACCAGATTACTGCTCAACGAAATGGAGTCCGAAATGAGTACGATTCATTAAGGAAGAAAAGACTAGATGAATTCATGGCTGGATTCTCTACAATCACCATGAAATTGAAGGAGATGTATCAAATGCTAACGTTGGGAGGAGATGCCGAGCTTGAACTTGTCGACAGCCTTGATCCGTTTTCAGAAGGAATTGTATTCAGCGTCCGTCCACCCAAGAAGAGCTGGAAGAATATTCACAATCTCTCCGGAGGGGAGAAAACATTGAGTTCGCTTGCCTTAATTTTTGCTCTGCATCACTTCAAACCGACTCCTCTCTATGTTATGGACGAAATTGATGCAGCGCTTGATTTCAAAAATGTCTCCATAGTCGCCAACTACATTAAGGAAAGGACCAAAAACGCTCAATTTGTCATCATTAGTCTCCGAAACAACATGTTTGAACTTGCAGACAGACTCGTCGGAATATATAAAACGGATGATGTGACGAAGTCAATCACAATCGATCCTCGAAACTTCTCTGTCCCAGCGGGTCTTCAATCCAAAACAAACCCTGCAATGCTGAAGCAAAAAAAAGTGGCTTCTCAAATGAAATTGGACGGGGTGGTATCTTCTGCTTCGAAATGAAGCGAATCCTAAATGCTATATTACCACTGCCGAGATTCGACTGACAGCAACGTGCATAAGCGCCATTTGCTGATTGGTATGTCTTGCAATACGATACACCATATTTGCATGGGGTTGAAGTATTTGAATGTTCGATGTTCATTAGTTACAGTTAGTGCCTCTTCTGCATGATTTCACTGTTGTTCTGTCATCTGTGCTATGCATTCAATCGCGACTTTTGATGTATAATGTACGAGCGCAGCAAAGCATCATCAAGATCAACTAGACTTATAGACAGGACAGGCAATGTCTCTGCACAGAATATCTAGACAACGTACGTATATGTAGCTGCTAATGTCTAGGTGTGTAGGCGGTGCGCTAGCGCGGTCACATTGTGCATCCAGTATGGTCCAGCTAGCCAGTCTAGCAGTCTAGCTAGCTACGCTAACTAGTAGTGGCGTCTAGGGCGTACGTGTGCATGATCACAATGAGCCGCCGCTGCTAGCTAGCGCCGGCATGGCTAGATAGCTAGATAGCACGTGGGGAGCGCACAACGTACTGCTGGACTAGCTAGCTAGCCTGGTATACTGGCACCGAATGTGACGACGTCCCGCTAGCCCGCCCGCTAGGACGTCTACTAGACGTGCTAGCTAGCTAGCGTGGCATTCGAGTGCAGTGTGCGTGACTGCGATTGTCCTTGCTAGCTTGTTCGTGCGCTACTATCTAGCTAGCTAGCTAGCTAGCTAGCTAGCTAGCTGGCTAGCTGGCTATGCTAGTATGGCTGGTACTGCTGACGTGAAAATTGGCGCCTGCATGTGCATAACCTGGCTAGCTGGACATCTAGACATCTGCTAAACATGCTAGCATGTTAGCATGCTGCATGCGCGGGCTAGCTGGACTACGTGTGCGCTATATAGCTGGATATAGGCCGCACACATTGTTACAACAGATTCAACATTAGCGCTGTGGCCGCTCTAGCGCTGCATTGCATAGCTATGTATAAGGATGCTAGACCAAATCATGATGTATTTTCATGCATGCGCCATGTGACCAAGGAAACAAACAGATACAATTTAAGCGCTGTAGCCGCTGCATTGCACAGCTACATCAGGATGACCATTGAAAAAATTTAAACATTTCATTACATCCGTCTCATATATAAGGATGACCATTGAACAAATTTAATTGATTAATTACATCCGTCTTACACACCTAGAGCTATATTATACCCAACGTTTTTAAAAGCATAGCCATACTGTGTGTGGGCGTGGGTGCTAGATATAGAAGTGGTTTGGCCGTTAGCTAATTAAGAAATACACTTTAGATTGTAAGCTGGTGCTGCAACGCCTCCCAGAAGTCGCCTTTATGCTGGCCGTGCACCACCTCCCATATCCGTTCCCCCCGATCAATCCAAGGGTTATGACTGTCCTTGCCACTACCAATACTATCGCCGTTCTTATCAGAAGAAGATGTTGCAGAGGGTCCTCCCACTATTAAATCAAACTCCATTTCCTCTGCTGCAGCTGGTGGTATGGCGGTCATCTTTGTTCTCGTAGTCGTCGATGATTTCATGTCTGTGCGTTTTCTGTGAAGAATCCCATTACTGCCATCACGGCTCCCGTTACCTTGGCCGCCGCCGCATCTGATGGCAGCTGCGTGCACGCCCCGTTTCGTCTCCAAATCCCCCCGCATGAGCGGCTTCATTGTGCGCAGGAGGCAAGAAAAGACGTTGGGATGTACGTGCTCTTGAGACGCCAACATTAGCTTCACCCGCGCTCGCTCTTTTGGCGCCTATCATCATAATCATCATCGTCGTCGTCGTCGTCGTGACCAATGCGACACCCCAACGGCAAACGGAGATCATATGATTAAAAAAAATCACACGCAACACACAAACACACGACCTTATTGAATACTCAATGGAAACACAACACGACTCTTTCGTGATAGCAATCTGGTACTCTGTATCAGTCTCTATTCGTGTGTACAGCCCGTATTACTGCCACCGCTACTACTACTTGTTCTTATTCTATAATTCTTCTTCTTCTTCTTCTTCTAGTTTTAAGACCTCGAAGCATGCTGGACAGTTCTCATCAATTACAGGTAGTCGGGCCAATGTCGCATACTCACGCATTAGCCTTTCGCGGACGTATCTAACCACGAACACACACACACACACACACACACACACACACGTGTATATATATATATATATATATATATATATATAGTATATAATATTTATCAATTTGCACAATCGCACTCATAATGCGCACATCCACACAAATATTAATCGAATGCAAGATGAAAGATATACACTGCAGCAACTAGAGAACCAGCCGAGCACACAAAATGCATGCGCGTACATACACGAGAGGCCTGATGATCCTCACGTCCCCCTTATCGTTTTCATAATGCGCCTTCATTGTCCGCAGGGAGCCGTTATGGAATGCTGACATCACGAAAGACTCCGCGAGGTCGTCGAGATGCTGCGAACGTATCGAATTTCGGGGGGGTGGGGGGGGCAGGAGGGATCGATCAAGAAGTAATCAAGGCAGAACGATAAGGCATGATTGTGTACGGTGTCCAGCATAAATAGGTATGAATGTGTTTGCATGCGAAACATCATTATCACCGCCATCATCATCATCATCATCAAATTGGGTCATCACCTGTCCCAACGCCAGTACATTGTAGCCTTCCCTCCGCGCCGTGTTGTACAATATTCCACGCCGCATGCGCGAGCAGAAGGAGCAAATAGAGTCTCCTGACAAGTGCAGTAGAGGGGGGGTCAGCTCCAACGAAAACTTTGGACTCTCTCTCTCTCTCTCTCTCTCTCTCTCTCACACACACACACGCACACACGCACACACACACGCACACACGCACGCACACACGCACGCACACACGCACACATGCATGCATACACGCTATGCATATGTCTCTTGTTTTCATCGCTCATATTCCACTCTTATCGTCTCACAAGAGGAGGAGGAGGAGGAACTTCAGGGGTGCATCACATCTCGCATCGCTGCCGTCGCGTCATCACCCCCTCCCCACCATCATCTTCGCCGCTAGTATACTTACGTCTTGGGTCGAGGAGCTTCTTCGCCGTTTCGAGGACGTTTTGGCTTTCCATAAAGTACCTGAGTCATTGTGATACGTGCGTGTGTTTGCTTGTTGTTTTGGCCACTAAGGGTACTCATACATGCACTTTCATACTACCTCACTCCCTTTTTCTTCATGTAAGCCTTCAGGGGGGTGGGGTCATATTCCGGGGCCTACGGGAGGAGAGAAAGGTGGCGGCGGGGGGAGGATAATCAGAAGGAAGAGGAGGAGGAGGAGGAGGAGGACGTGTCTGCTGCTTATGTGCTTTTGTGTGTGTGTGTGTGTGAGAGAGAGAGAGAGAGAGAGAGAGAGAGAGAGTGAACATCGTCAAGAAACGAGGTAAAACGTCACTACCGAACCGACGCCACGCACACACGCACACACACACACACACGTACATGCGCGCGGACCTGAGGATCAACGGTACACGCCGCCACTTCAAACCGCACTGGTGCCTTTCGCTAGCGATGTGATGGATGGGATTAAGAATCGAGAAGAGGTGCTGCCATGTTGTGGTTGCAGCTACCACAACTATTGCTACTACTACTACCCGTGTAGAATGATGAGATATCGAAGTATATGCCCCTCCCCTCTCCGTCAAAATGACTATTACAAAGTACTACTACTACTACTACTACTACTACTACACCTAGCACAGCTACCAAGGAAGAGACGACGAAGAGAAGTACCGACCTGTTTGTCCAAAAGAACATCCAGCATCGTCAGTGAATCTTTGCCGCCAGAGACGCCTACCAGCACACGGTCCCCCTCCCTGAAACAGCCCCCACAACAATATTACACGCACACGCATTCCAGACACACACACACACATCGATCAGCCTTCTGCTGAACAGAGCAGCAGGTATACACAGATATCCGTCCATAATCATGGCCAGGCACATTATCAGATTGACAGATTGAAGAATTTATATTGGTGATTTCCCCAGCGACCGCATAAAGGCAGCCATCGGTACAATCGTTCATCATATGTGCAGTAAAGCCTATATTCATCTACGAATAGAGTCATGCCGCACAAGGCATTCGTACATGCTGCAACCCCCCTCCCCCCCCCCCCCCCCCAGACTTCTTGTTGCACGTTATAGAAAAACAAAATGACGTCGTGCTCTGCCCCCGATCAAGATGCAGGCTATTCGTCATCGTTGATTGGGAAGCAGCAGCAGCTGCTATGCCCCCACCGTATCATTTGAAACTCCTGGATGGCCTTCCCCACTTCTCGCGCGATGTTCTGTGGATGATGCCGATAATAATAGCGAAGAAGAAGAAGGAGAAGAAGAAGAAGAAGAAGAAGGAAAAGAAGGATAGATTGTACTTCTTAGGACTATCACGGCGGTATGCGTGAACTGATGAAGTTGATGTGACATCAACTTCATCGTTGTTCGAGTGCTTGATTGGAAGAGGAATGGCTGTCTTTTTCAGCAGCAGTAGCAGCAGCAAGTCTTATTCTTCATCGAGATACTACCACTACTGCTATTACTACCACTAGTACTACTACTACTACTACTACTATTAAGCAGGAGCACTGCACGACGTCTATCTCCTCTCACCTTCTGAATCTTCTTCATTCTCTTCATCCGAGACTTGTTCTTACCACCGGCGATGGTGGTGCTCAAGAGGCCGTTCTTCGACGATGATGCGGCTGTTTTTATATCTCCTCCTCCTCCTCCTCCTCCTCCTTTCAATTTATACGGGAAAATGAAAATATGAGCTATTACTTGCAGAAGGTGGTGGTGGTGAAGGCGCGTGGTGCTCGACGAAATCGATTGCTTCTCAAGTAGTGTACAGAGTAGCTGTCGTTGTCATCCATCATCATTGTCATTGGCATAATTATCATTATTTCAACTGCCACCACCATCACTCTATTCAGTAGAAGCATCATTGTCCATTCCTATTATCATATCGCATATAATCCCCTCCTCCTCCTCCTCCTCCTCCTCCTCACCGTTGTTCGCCGTCGTCGTGGTAGTCCTGCGCTTCTTACTCCCCTCACCCCTCCCTTCCGCTTGCTGCTGCTGGGTTTGTCCTGACGACGAGGAGGGGGTTGAGGACGAAGAGGGGGAGGCTGCTGGTGAGTGTTTGTTGGGATTGCTCCGATGATGAGGAGGGTTTTGATGGGATGAGGGTGAAGGCCGTTGTTTCCTCTTTGTAGGAGCCATCATTGCTATGGTTCCAACCTCTCCTCCTCCTCCCCCCCCTCCTTCAACACCAATTGCCGGGACAGTGTCGGGCAGCAGCGGGGCAAAATCGATGCAATCGCAGGAACGGCACTCGCGTGCCTTTCCCTGAGTAATTGCCACACACACACACACAGAGAGAGAGAGAGAGAGAGAGAGAGAGAGAGAAGCTCATTTAGGATTTTCCATGCTGCGTCGCTATCTCTTGATCGTCGCTGTTTTCCACCACCACCACCATCACCACCATCATCATCATCATCATCATCATCATCGCCAGCATCACCATCATCAGAAGCATGAGCAGAGCATCATAAGCATCATCATCGTTGGGAGCTACCTTCCCCATCGAATGCGGGTGAAAGCAATTCCTGCATAGGTTACTAGTGCTGGTGCTGGTGTTGGTGAAGGGGATTGCTGCCGTGAATGCTGTTGTTTGTTTGACGTCGCCTCCGCTGTGGCCAGCGGCCTCGACTTGCATTGAAGAGTCTTCCTCACGCTCATCACCATTCTTCCCGCCATTGCTGCTGCTAATGCTATGGTTAAGATCCCCTCCCCGCAGCTCTTCAAGAGTGGCGCTCGGCGACCTGGGTGAGGGGGGGGGAGGAGTGGATTTGAGGGGAACATATACTGCTGCGGTACTCACTCACTTGCACACTCACCCTCCCCCCCCTCTCTCTCTCTCGTTCTCTCTGAAGAGCGACGATGATTCAACGCCGCAAGACAAGGAAGGAATACACGCCAGGCTAAAACGATGATCGGTCGGGTGGAGAAGTGTCTCTATCGCTAACGATACGATGGGTCTTAAGGCCAATGATGATCTAACAACAACCCCTCCCTCACCGGAGTAGATGTGCTGCTTCTGAGGGCAGCATGAACCAGCGCAGGGGCAGGACGGGGGCCTACCAGCGAGTATTAGCAATAGCAGTAGTAAGTAGTAGTAGTAGTAGTAGTAGTAGTAGTAGTGAGCGTACGCCTTTCAGTAGCGCTTCATGCCCCATGCACCTACCGGTAGAGTTGTTTTCTGATCGACAACGACAGGAGGCTTTTCCTTAAGCGACTCAACAACACGATGTGCCTCTGCCAGCAGCTCTTCCATCATCGGAGCACTACCCTCGCGGGGTAGAGTCGATTTTGCGTCCCCCTCCCCATCGCCTCCCTCTGACTTGGGGTAGACCATGGACCCCGCTGATTATGTGAAGAAGACCGCGAGAGCACACACATACAGAGAGAGAGAGAGGGGGGGGGGGGGAGGGAGGGTGGAAGGTATACAGTTGTTCACGCCGCTGTTCCAGTTGAATACTTGATATGCATTCAGACATATTATACATATGCGTGAGTGTGTGTATGTGCGGTCCTCGAAATAGTAGGTTGGAGTTGTGTTGTAAAGCTATGAGTGCTGTCGTGAGTCCGTCACGCACATTGGTACGATATCCTTCCTAGCCAACGGCGGTCGGGCCGCCCCCTAGCAGCCAGACGACGATGAACCCATTCCCCGCTTAAGTAAAACACACATACACACACGCACACAACACAACACAACACATAACTTTATATATATATATATATATATATATATATGTATACATATATGTATAATCGGTGTTATTACGCTCACCTCCCCCCACCCCCCACCCCGTCTCCAACCCAGAAAAAACTACTACACAAGGGGGTCTAAATTGCAGCATGATCAGCAGCAGCAACAAGCACGCTCTTATCATTATTATTATTATTATTATCATCATCATCATTAATACTTAATACCTCTCAATCTTGAAGGTGTAGAGTGGCATGAAGCACCACCCGTACTCCGCGACGAACTCAATCGCACGCAGGATGCTTTCACGTTCCTGAAAACAAAAAAACAAAGCCAAAAAAAACGAATGATCTCCGAGGGAAGAGGCCAACAGGAGGATAGATAGATGTTATCACCCGTTGTACTGAGGGGGGGGGGGGGGGCATAGAAAAGACCTTCAAGGCAAAAGCATCACCAAATAAGGGAGAGAAAGTACCTGGCGAGTCATCGCATAATGAAAGCACACGCGGACAAACCCCGGCCGCACAATTTCCGACTTATTCAGTAGCTGTCCCTCCAGGCGCCGTGCGCGTGTGCTATCGATGCCTAAGCAGTGTTGGGCATATGGCCCTGCACAAGCACATCTGCGGAGAGTACCACATTAAGGGAAGAAGAAGGGGGGGGGGGGTGAGGGAGATACTTGAGCTCTGTGGCGTGCTCACAATGGAATTTGCGTGCTTTGAACGTTTTTGTAAGGGTGTTCGTGCATTTACACGATGTATGATTGCTGTTGTTTACCCCCCGCGCGCCTGCACTCCAAAGAGGTCGTTGAGAAGGGCGGAAACGAAGCCGTAATGCAGTATTAAATCATGGTTGGAACCCTTAATAGAGATGATACACACACACACAGACAGAGAGAGAGAAAGAGAGAGAGAGAGAGAGAGAAGATTATTTATGTGTGTATATATATATATATATATATATATATATACACTCCAACAGTAAGCATTAGTGAAATATTCTGATCTCGTCCTCTTTCTACTGCTGCTATCGTCATAACATACCCCGGGTGGGAGAGGCGGGCTATTGCGTCCCGCAAGAGTGCGCGAGAAAGGCGGCGGCGCCGCAATGTTGAAGGAGAAGACCGGCAAGCGGGTCGTTGTGGCTTCGTGCCCTGTCGATATGGAGACAAACGTAGTAGTAGAAAGGGAAAAGGGATTAGATCATGATGATTATGATGATGATGAAGAAGAAGAAGATGATGGTGATGAATGAACAACGGCTTAGACACCACCCCCACCACCCCCCACACACACGAACACACTAACGCACTATCACGCATACTGACTGCACAGTGCGCACGCACGCACGCACCCAGCAGCCTGATAAACTTGTGCTTTTGTAGGCGAGGCATTGCTGCGGCGCGATGGAGCTCTTCCGTACTCCTGACCGTCGTAGAGCCAATGGCCTCCTTCAACTGGAAAACCAGACCCTAGTCGTAGCCGTGCCGTTGTTTCAGCACGACAACGCATTGTGTGAACGATGCGGAGGAAGATGGAGGAATGAAAGGACGAGAAGGAGCTCTCCTTATGTGCGTGCGTGTGTGTGGCGGTGTGCGTTTTCTAAGGGAGATGCATGCAGAGGAGGCGGTGACTCGCTTCTTTCCATGGCGTGTTTGTTTTCGTCTTTCCTTTTCAATAGATAAGGCACGTAGTAGTAGGAGTAGTAGTAGTAGTAGTAGTAGTAGTAGTACCGCTCTCACCGCACCAATGATGTCTGGAGTACCCCCCTCCTCCCTCTCCTCGAGATTCTCCAGGTAACGATGCCAGTTATCCCCGACGAAGAACACGGTGCCCCCCCCAACCTAAGCGCAATGAAAGGGCGACACTCTTTTCACAGGGGGCGGGGGTGCCGTCGTGCAACCGACAGAGACATCTCGATTTGTACAGTTTCAGGACTTGGGCCGGATCTCATCAGCACGCACATACACACAGAGAGAGAGAGAGAGAGAGAGAGACAGAGAGAGAGAGAAACATCACCTCCGTAGGGGCGCTGGCGAGCCGCCTTGCAAGCAGAGCTTTCTTAACCACTAAAATCCCTGGAGTTCCTGGCCCTTGTCGAAGGGGGGGGAGCAGTGAAGAAGGTTACGGGAGAAAGACAGATAGAGAGAGAGAGAGAGAGAGAGAGAGAGAGAAGGGGGAGAGAATGTGTGTGTGTGTGTGTGTGAGAGAGAGAGAGAGAGAGAGAGAGAGAGAGTGTGTGTCCTGACAAGTTTCATATTGATGCGTATCTCTTCTGCTGCTGCTGCTGCCGCTATCATCGAGGGTTTCGCTTCAGGGTAGAAGTTGTAGTAGTAGTAGTAGTAGTAGTAGTAGTATCAGCAGCAGCAGCAGTAGTAGTAGTAGTAGTATAGTACCTCCAAGGAACTTGTGCGTGGAGAGAACAATCGCGTCTTTGGCTGCGCCACCCCCACCCCCTTGGCTTCCTTGAGCCCCTCCTGGGTGCATATCGACATCGACGTAGGGCCCAGCTGTCGCATAGTCCCAGAACGATAAAGCTCCTGCGTGGTAGCAGTAGTAGTAGTAGTAGTAGTAGTAGTGGTGGTGGTGGTATTAGCGACAAGACGACACCCGGAATGCAGGAAGTGGTGTGACGTTGTGTGTTTGTGATTTTGTATGCTTCTTTGTTTGTTTGTGGTTGTTATGTGAGGCTCAGAGCATGCGTGCTCTCTGTTGCAGATAAACAAGAAGCAGGAGGAACAACTTGCCTGTTGTTTGAGGCAGCAGGCAAGTCATCATCTCCATTCTTAACAACATCGATCAGACGAAAGGAAGAGAAGCATGGGAGTGTCTCAGCTACTAGGAACAACAGCATGGCGCATTGTAGCTCCTCCTCCTTCGTCTACTACTACGACGACGACGACGACCACTACTGCTGCTACTACTACTACTACCATATTTGTGCAAAAGCTCGGTGACTTTCCTCGTATCAGTGAGGATTCCTGTCACATTCGAGGCTGCGCTGAACGTGCCAATTATCAGCCTCCTTTTCGAGCCCGCCCCCCCTTCGACGCTTCGCGCATCATCGTGTCGCAATCGACGCAGAACCTCTTCTAGATGACGCATATCTACACCACCATTGGCGCTGTCCTCCTTCACTTGCTCGATCACGCAGATGCACTCGCGCCATGGTAGCAGGTTGGAATGATGTTCGTACGGTCCCACCAACACAACAGGCCACATCGACCGATCTTTAGCCTGGGCCTCGTGTGGGTGCTCGGCCTTCTTCTTCAACCCGACAAGTGACGCCAGGCGGTTTAACGCTCCAGTTGCCCCGCTGAGAGGCATAGTAGTAGTAGTAGTAGTAGTAGTAGTAGTAGTTTCCGTAATTCAATAGTCACAGTTTCTCTCTCACTCGCTCTATCTCTTCCCGCTACGTCTTCCCCATTATTATTATTATTATTATTATTATTCTCCTCCTTCTTTCTACACATCTCTTTCCTTCTTAGATTCACATATGGCTAAAGTGTGGAGAGCAGAGGATCTCGCATTTGTTTGCAGGCAAAGGACCTGCCGCAGAAGATAATCGCGTCATCTTTCCCCGCCCTAACGCATCGATGAACAATTGATCGCGCCTCCTCACGAAAGAGGGTGCTCTGTAGTCCAGTGACAGATGTCGTCGTATGCGTATTGGCGTAAACTGGCATAACCTAGAGAGAGAGAGAGAGGGGGGGGAGAGAGAGAGAGAGAGAGAGAGAGAGAGAGAAAGAGGAGAGAGCGAGGGAGAGTTTGAAGGTGTTATCACCATACGAGAAAATATATTGAATAAAACAAACCTCCTTTCGAATATAGTCCTCGATTGAGTGCAATGGCTTCCCAGAGGCAACGTAGTCGGCATACAGCACCCTCCGACGGCCAAAGGGGCCATTTACCACTTGAAAGTTCCCAACGATGGATCGCCGAACAAACTCGAGAATAGGCTTACTATTCTCCACGAGGGCCTCCTCCCCTTTCGCCACAGCAGATTCTTTCGGAGGGAGTTGCTGGTCATCGAAAAATGTTCGGTGGGATGGTGCATTCAGGCCCCTGCCGTTCCGAGGAGCCCCGACAGCGGGGGGAGCGCCTGAAAAGCTCATACTACGAGTTCCGCTTCCGTGGATTCTCGAGATTTTCACGAGACGCTCCGATAATAGACTGAAAATATAGGATAGTTTCGGTTGTTTTGGAAAGGATGAAAAACAGAACACTTACAACAACCCCTCGGAATTCAGCGTCGGAACTGGTCCCAACCCCCCACCAGTCTACGAGGGCAGCGCCGATACGGTCGATGGAGGAGACAAGTAGAGGCGGCGGAGGCGATGAATCCAACAGAAAAAAAGCAACAAACAAACATGGCGCTTCTGGATCGAGCACTTCTAGAAGGAAGAAGAGGCGGAAGAAGAAAAAGAAGAAAAATTACGAGGGCAACCAGAGCCAGGAATTGTTATCCACCGTCGGAGTTACCCGCCACTTAAAGGGACGGCGACGCGAACAAGAAAAACTACCTGGTGGGGAGCCATCGTGCTTTCGAATTCCAAACTATTGACCAATCAATCGCCTTTTTTTTGTGATCATTACCGCTCACCCCTCGCCCTGTTCTGCTGCGGCTATGATTTGGTTGCCCTCATGCACATATTATTAGAAGACACAAAGGAAAAGACCAAACCCCGTGCGCGAAAAAGACACTTCCTCGATTCGTCCTCAGAGTATTACTCACCTGAGCTAATCGACCCGATAGTATTCCAACTTTCATCCAGGTTTCTTTCTCTTTTTGTGCTGTAAATCAACTGCTGTGTAGGTCAAGCCACGACGAGGAAGACGCCAAGCCAAAGCAAGCAGATGTTGTTACGACGGTAGGAAGAAGCTCTAAATCAAGAGCAGCGACTTCCGCAGCGCAATGTACAAAGAGCTCCCGGAAACACGGAAAAAACCCACCGCCCAGGATTCGAGGTGAGACGCTGTTATGCTGATATGGAGACTTTTCACAGAAATTCAACTAATACATACATTTCCAACGCCCTTATCCTCCTCCTCTATCCCGCTGCTACCCCCTCACCATCTAATGGCCAATAAATAATTAAAAGGCCACTACTTCGACGAGGAGAAGGGTCGCTATTTCAAGCTGGACAAGCGGCGAGTGACTCGTAAGAAGCAGCAGCAGCAGCAGACAGATAAAAAGCAACGACGGGGAGATGGTACTGCTACGGCATCATCAAATGGGGAAGCAGGTTATTCATTCATACATTTTACCTCCTTACAAACACCTTCTTCGCACGCAACCACCCCGATAGAAATATTGTGTGCTTCTTCCACTCTAAAGTGAAGAGGGGGGGGGGGCAGCGGGCGTGCAACATATATCGAAAGCCTTTTCTCCGTGGATTAATATCAAATAGTACCTAGGTCCAGGAAAGGAAGATAGCTGTACAGTGCCCGCCCCCAACAGAAAGGATTGGGGAGAGAGAGGGGTCCGGCAAGAAAATCTCGTCAGCAAACATGTAACATAACGAGTACCATGTTTTCTTTCGCGGCCTCAGGTTGCAGCAGAAGAAGAAGAGTCGGAGGAATGGTGAGGAGGAGGAGAAGCACGAAATCAATAGTGTCATCTCTTCTTGAAAGAGGAGTATCATCGTCGACGAGGGGTACATCAGAGACATTAGTTATAGCAAGAATCAGTGGCTGCATGATCGTAGAAAGTCGCAACAGCACACGGGCATTCAGGCGACTACTGGCGTGAAATATTGCGCCTCTGCAAAGGAAGCATACATGCTCGCGTTTGATATTTACACACAGATATACTCCATATATAAATAATATATATATATATATATATATATATATGTAAATGCGCACAGTCTCTGTAGCTTGAGGACTCTAAGCATCATTTATGCTGCTTTCAGGGTCATGGAAATGTGGGGAGGTGAGAGATATTGGCGTGGTAAGAGGGCTCGACAACAAAAACGGGGTACTACTTCATTTACTCCTCCTCCTCCTACTACTACTACAACTGCCACCACCACTGATTTGCACGATTGGAAAAAGGGGCTTTTCTTCTGTTTTTTAGCTTCAGAGATCTAGTGAAAATGTGCATATTCGTGCCTCTGCATATTGTTCCAAGACCTTAACCGAAAGCATGCTCCAGCAAGCAACCACGCTCGTTTTTCGAGCACACGAGCTTTGTGGAAGGGGGGAGGGGGCGGAGAGGAGTACGAGGGGAAATCGAAGGGAGGGAGAGACAGCGTCTGTTAGTAATTATCTTGTTGTGTGTGTGTGTGTGTGTGTGTGTGTGTGTCTGCTACTGCAGATTCGCAAGTTGCATGGGTGCCCTTCTCAAACAGCATTGGCGTGCTGTAGTAGCAGCAGCAGCAGCAGCAGCGGTGGTAATTATGCAACGTTTCCAACCTGAACGATGAGAAATATACAAACTAGAGAGGAGGAGGATGATGATGATGATGAAGAAGAAGAAGAAAGATTAAGGAGATGGACGAGAAATCCATACACGCAGGAAGCACATCCCACAACTTCCTTCATAACAGCTAGGGATCAAGTCATTCGAACCCCATGTGTTCTGATTTCTAAATCTCACCCCCGCCCACCTTTGATCACAGCGAGCAGCAACAGGCCCTCTCAGGTTGTGATCGTGGCGGGAGGCATAGCACCCGATGGCTGCATGACTAGGGGAACCCTTGAGTTAACATCCGAGGTAGATGATGGTGATGATGGTGATGATGATGATGGTGATGGTGATGATGATGGTGATGATGGTGATGGTGATGGTGATGGTGATGATGATGGTGATGGTGATGGTGATGATGATGATGGTGATGATGATGATGGTGATGATGATGATGGTGATGGTGATGGCGCTGCTTTAGGCGCATCGAAGTGAGTCCTGTATTGCTACTCTGTCCTGTCATTCCCCCCTCCCTCCTTCTTCATTTGATTCTCCTCATCCTCCTACTCACCTAGATGCAAGCAAACACCTTCGAGATCAAATCGGAAAGGTGCGGCACCCGCAAACACACACACACACACACACACACACACATATATATAAATATATATATATATATATATATATATACATAATATATATACATTTTTAATTGTATTTATCAGGAGATACGGCGATAAGATCAGCTCCATCGCATACATCCCTAGCAGCGAGGCCGTACTCTACACGCTATTCGGCAGCTCGCAGCCTGGAAGCATTAAGGTTTCCCTGGTGCACGGGATAATGATGATAATGATGATGACGATGATGACGATGATGACGATGATGACGATGATGATGCATCTCGTTGATGAAGCAAGAACATTCATACGGTTTTGGCAGAGGAGAGAAAGGGGCATAATCATTACTTTAAGTTGAGAAGATAATACGCACTTAAACAAATACGTCTACTCCTCGCCACCGCCGCCGCCACCACCACGACCCTCACCCAGGTAAAGCAACGTCCGAACCAAGAGCACCAGTTTACCTTCGATCTGACGCTAAGCAAAGGGACAATATGGAACTCCAAAGTACGCACATATCCTGAAATCCTGTTAGTGTTAAATAAATACGTACGCACACGCACACACACACACACACACGCAAACACACACACATCAACTAAATATATTGATGGTGTGCGGTATGTGCAGGTGCATCCCGACTTCAAAGGGGGCACAACTGAGGTAGCAAGCATTACAGAGATCGATGCGTGCTTTTACCTATATTATCTCCCTATTATTATTATTATGATTTCGATGGTGATGGCGATGAGAGGATGATGATGATGACGAGGAGGAGGAGGATACAAATGCTTCATTCGAGTACTACCCGCAGGTCGCTGTCGGCACCTCACGGAACTTGGCCATCATAAACATTGCTCGCCCTGACGCCATAAGGGAATACTTCTCGAACAAATCTGGAGTATGGGCTCTGGACTACGCCTCTAATGTCTGTCTCTAAGCATGCACAGGGGGGGGGGGGGGGGAGAGGAGACGATGAAGGGCAAAAAAATAAGCATTCACGTCACGATCGAGGTGTGATGACGCAGGGATTTCTATTCCTCATAGAGCCTTAGATTTGTTGGTGCTACTATGTATTCTCCCTCCCCCTCCCTTCTGCAGGGTAACGAGATTCGCTACGGAACACGACGAGGGGAGCTGCGGGTCATCGATACCCGATCTGCCCCTCCCGTTAGGGTGAAAACCGCGACGTTGAGCATGGAGATGTCACCCTGGACAACAACAATGACTGTGCAAGGAAGAGAGAGAGGAAGAGGAGGAGGGAGGGGAGGCAGAAGACAGAGAACACCATCCATAGGCGGGCAAACGAAGCAGCATTGCTTCAGAGGACAGGGCCATGGTAGTAGCAGCAGCAGCAGTGGCAGCAAGAGAAGTAGGCATAGAAAGCGAAGCACCGTCTCGATGATAGAGACGCGCTCAAGCATCACCTGGATGGAGGGCCTCCCTGGCATCGACAGCAAAGCTGTTGTAACTGCTGGGATCGATGGAAAGCTGGTAGAGTATAATAAATAATACATTATACACACGCACACGCACACGCACACGCACACGCACACACGCAAACACACGAATATTCTTCCCCCCCCCCTCTCTCTCCGAAGGCACTGTGGGACTACCGGTATCCCAAGGGGGTGGTGCAGAGCTTCCATGGCCACACAAACCGTGTGAATCCGGTGAGTGTGTTCGCTAGCAGGAGGGAGGTGTTAATAATAGCTTTGATGTCGCATATTCTGATAAGTCGGAGAGAGCCCAACGACGAGCCATTCCTCTCCCCCCCCCTCTCATCAATCGCCTGGCAATGTGTGATGACAGCAGTGTGGATTGGGTTCGTTTTGCCTCTGTTGGTATTTTTATCAGTCGTTACGAGGGACGCTCGATAGCACAGGGAGGTTGTTGTGTTTATTCATGTGTGTGCGTGCGCGCGCGCGCGCGCGTGTGTGTGTGTGTGTGTGTTTGTGTGTGGCTCGGTTTTCTTGCGCGCTTCGAACAACAACATCCAGCATGATTCCTGTTGATGTTGTTGTTGTTATTGTCTACTAGATATCTCTTCATTGGTGGGTCGGATGGTAAGCTGAGAGCATGGAATGTAGTCACAGGAGCCTTGTTACTCGAGAAAAGAGTACCAGTCAGCAGCAGCAACTACGGCATCGACTACATAGCAGAGATGTCGCATATGCGAACATCCAACAAGAACAACGAAGAATGCTGCATAAACGTATGCGCGTGGAGCGGATCAGACCATAACGGCTTGGTAGTAGGCACCGCTCATGGCATCTTCAATGTTCGCCCTCACTTTGACTCTGGTAACAAGCAATTATAGCTAGCGGTAGCGCCAGGCAGACAATGGGGACTAGTATATGTACGAGAGTTGAGCATTTGCTGATCTCCCGTTTTAGCGCTTATGTAGTGATGTTAACTGATTGCTAGCACTACCTACGCTAGCTACGGCTGTAGCAATAATGTACATGCTGCTGCTGCTACACGCACCGCATTTTCATGCATGAAAGACGTCACAACAGAATTTACGAACAAACATAATTTAAGCGCTGTGGCCGCTGCTTTGCACAACCAAATTATGATGTGACCATTGATTTTTTAAAAATTTTTGGTTCCTTACATCCATCTCATATGCTGCTATGCATTTAGACATGCACACGGGTACACACTCAGCACGGCTAGACAGTTGTAAATGATGTTGCAGCACACATTGGTGTTGTACACATACACATGTGTAATGATGTGTACTAGGGGTATGCTTGTGTGTGGGGGGGGAGGGGATGCGGTGATGTTACCAGTTCTGACATAGTGATATTTTGACTTAAACCATTACTCATTTGATTACTCATTTGTCAACGTAGTAGCTCACGACTCGTAGTAGATGAAGAGCAGAGGGGAAAATGCAGCGATATATCTACTCCATCCCGCGGGAGCAGAAGCACATCTAATTGAATCTAAATTTTTTTTGTGAGAGGGAGAGAAAAACCAATATCTGGAGCTTAAAATTGCTTTTTTTTAAATCACATCCTCTCAGGTTCATCTAGGTGGGTACAGGTCTATTCCATTGAGCCTGCATCCACTCGATAGTGTGATGAAGCTCCTCCACAGCTTCCTCTGCACCAAAGAGAAGAGGGATTGCAGGCCAAGCGCCGCTCAAAGGGCAGTGATATAAGCATTGTGATAACTTCAACGTAATCTCCGCCCCTAGTTCCTTGAGGTACGCCACATTCTCCTGTATGGCATCGATCATGAGCTCGAAGTCGGACGCTAAAACCAAAGTAGGCGGAAGGGTTCGCAGGGTACTCTCCGGCAGATGATGGAGCTTGAAGTATTCGATGTCCTCAACACCCCTCTTCTTCCATTGCTGCTCGACCAAGCTCATGATGCCTTCGCCTCCGAGGGTGCAAACCTTGGCGTTGTCCTTGAAGTTAGCGTACTCTCTGAAATGGGTCCTTTCCCCGCTGAGCGTTCCCGGGGATTGTAAAACCAAAGCGCGGGGGCGCGCATGTTCTTGCAATTCGGTCGCCACCCGCCATGCAATGGTGGCTCCGGCTGAGCAGCCGCCCACTATCACATTTTCAGGTCTAATCCCTGATTCGACGAGGAAGAGATAGGCCGAGATTGCATCTGCAAGCTGTGTCTTCGGGTCATGCTCAGGCAACAGCCTGTAGTTCGCGTTCAAGATCGCGGCCGGGGCAGCGTGCAGCCCAAGTGCAAACTCTTCCATCACTCGGGAGTCTTGGCTCGCCTTTCCTAGAACATGCGCCCCGCCATGGAAGTAGAGGAACACCCTAACCACCGCCAAATCCGCGTTGAATTGCCCGTTGGGAGTTGGGATCTCGGATTCCCAAGGTACTGCCACGATCCATTCACCGTACAATGTGGTGTGGGCTCTACTGTCGTAATCTCCGAAGCTCGAAGCAAGGGCGCCATCGCTGTCGCCTACTAGTAGTGCCGTGGAGTAGTTTACATGGCTGACAGAAGCCCTCGAAGTCAGCTGGTAGCCTCTCAAGGCGTCATTTCTAAGCTGATCGATGCTAGTATCCGGCGACACAAAGCTCCTAATGATGCTTCGCGTCAAGAGATAGCACCCGACGCTGGTGAAGGAGCAATTTCCTGCGACCGGGGGGGAGGGCTCTGGCCTTAGAATTGCGATGCGACCCGCGATCGAAAACGGCAGCGATAATAAATGGAACGCTGTCATTACTGTAGATTCTGTGTGCATGAATTGCAACGCCGCAGCGATTACAAGTGCCATCACCGGCACGGCAAAGTTTCTGCTGAGAATAACCAGAGTGCAAGCTAAGCATGCATTCGAGGGATGCAAGTGAGGAAATCAAGATGAATCATTACCGGGCTTCACCAATGTATTTCCGAACTTTTGGATGGATATCATCTTCAGAAACACTGCACCCATCGAATTTCTGAGACGTTTCATACATGTTGCTATTTCCCTCGTTCACGCCAGAAACGGCCTCCCCTGGAATCCGTGGGGGGGGTCGGGCTTCTGGCTGTAGGAGGGGGAAAGGGAGGGGGTTAATGAGCTTGCACACTCACTCCACTTCTACGCAACCCAAAATCTGAGAATTGCAGCCAGGGTGAAGCGTAGGCACGCAGAGGACACACAGCACAGAAAAAGAGTACCGACCTGCTGGGGGTGGGCGACCATGGCCGCTGTGTCAGAATTCGTGTCGCTGCGCAAAGAATTGGCGGAATGCAGGGCGTTCGCGTGTGAAATTTTTTTGGAGAAAATTAAGCCGGAAACTTCGTAAATATTTGGTCGCGGAGAAAAGCCCTCAAAACCCAATTACCCGAGGACTTCAACATCCAACCCCTGCTCCCCGGAGAACCAGTTCCGGTTCAAGCTTGACCACGATATGGTGGGTCGCTCGCCCCCGTCCACTCTCAAAGAGTTGAGAGCAGTCCTCCAGGGATTTCTGCATGGTTGCCTTTACGGCGCTAAAAGTAATACGGTAGAAGGGGGGGGTCGGCCAGGACAAAAATATCGCATTCCAACTCACAGCGTGGCGCCAGAATGCGCTGTGTGTAGCGTTAATGTGCAGCACTGATACGGGGGTGTTTTCTTCGAGATATTTTCACAGGAAATGCTAAAATGTACAATCATTGTGCAAAATGTTAAATATTGAAGATGTTCATCATGTCTGTAAAACGTGTAATCACGAATTTCACATATCTTCTTGTATTGCCCCGCAGTTCGAGCGCCGCACGCGGCAGTAATGACATTCCTCTTCGCGAAAGGGCTCACTTTTGAAGGTAAAAACGAGGTGAACGTTGGTAATGAGAAGGAGGGGGAGGAGAATGCAAAAAAACATTTTTCTGTCAGTGTTAATGGACGTCACTTTCCCCTCCCTTGCGTTTACTGCACGATGCAAATAAAGCCAAGATACGAAGGATAGGATGGATGACATTCTCACACTCGAAGAATCTAGGCCTCTTCGTCCTTTTATATAAAGGCTTCTTGTGGGCTTTTCGAAGAATTCTGACCCTGCCAGAAGATGTCACCTGCCACCATCCAACATAAAATGAACATTTTCGATTCACGCTTTCCTCTGATTCTCCTTTCCGTAGAAGGATTATGCGCAAATGTTAGATCGTGTCTGACAACAATGATCCTTACAAAGGCATGTACGTTGGCTGCGGGTGGAATCGCTGGAGCGCTGATTTTCGGAGAGAAAAATAGTATCAACACTCAGGTGTTAAGTAACGCCTTCGCATCTTTCTCTTTCCAATTACATAACCATTTGAATGAACTTGTCTTCTCCCCTTCCTCTACTGCCCAATAAACCTGTACAACAAGTCTTGTTCCTGAAAAAAACCTTTCAACATATTTGCTTCATTGCCTTTTCCAGCACTCGTTAGTGCTGCGGAATGCGCTGCTACACTTTTTTCCTTGCAAAAACAAAAATGCCAAATCGAAGCCTGCATTCATAAGTGATGAATGATGAGCAACTGCAGGAGTTACCAGCTGGAGGAATAATCTTTTTAATGGTAACATGATAATGCAGATAAACCTGTACGTCTTCTCGCGGGTGGCGATGGCTTTAGGCAATATTCTCGCCACAAGGTAATATTAGCAGTCCACGAGATAGCATTTTGCACAGACCGTGAGAATGATGAACGACGCTAACGAAATTTTGGTGTATTTTTAAACTAAATATAAACATATATATCCACATTACAATATGTATATATATATATATATATATATATATATATGTTTGTGTGTGTGTGTGTGTGTGTGTGTGTATTGACGGTCTTCATGATGTCATCCTCCTTCTGATGCTCAGATCTAGAAGTTTGGAGAAAATCGACAACAAATATCGAATCTGGGCCGGCGTGTCATGGGCACTAGTAATGCCGCCAACAATTCATACGCTTTTTCGCAGCAATGATTTATGATCAGACTTCTAAAGCGATGATGATTCACAGAGCAAAAGCTATCCGTGTTTGTTGAAGGCGGTGGGAGAGATCTTAGAATCCAAAAGAGAGAAGGGAGAGTGGGTAGGGGGCAATGAAATTTGTTATCTGAAGGCATCTAGCATTAGTAGAGCCCTTGAGAATGTGTCAAAATTAATCATAAACGCTGGGATTTGAACAACAAGGATGCACTCCCCTCTCTACATAGGTTATGTACTTATTCGCCAAGCAACGTGGGCACATGCAGAAGTACGGATAATCTTCCTAGATACTAAGCAATCGGGGACACTTACCTTGTTTACTATGTCACAAATATTTCTCTATGCATGATCGAAGACCTCGACTCAGAACTTTCCCCATCAGCGTCTTTACATTCTGCTCGCACCTTAACATATAGATCTCTCGTTTCGTCAATGGTGTACCTATATGAAGACTCCGAAGTCTGGGGTGAGTTGGGACACAACAATTGATATCAACGATGAAGAGAACGATATTTTTGACCTGCGACAACCTGAGTCGTAGGATGAGATTTACCAGATTGCTGGGGAGCCACGCGTTGTGTTTCTCTCATGATGATAACCAATCTTAAAAGCAAACCTAAAATAATCTCAAATGAAGACGATCAACTTTCATTTTCTCCATTAGGTACATCACTCAAAAAGCTTTTCTGAAGATTGCACAACACTATGATCATCAAAAATAGAAATACCGACATGGGGAATGATGTGAAGTGTGAAGTGAAATGTGAATCAAATTTGTACTTGTGCTGAATGCTTGCTGACTCTCAAAACATCGGCAGAAATTGTCATCTGTGACACCGACATCATGAAGTTTTCGTGACATGTCTGCATGTTCGACTTCCACAATGAGGCAGCAATGCAGATGAGATCTGCTCATGTGAGTCGTCACACTCCGAGCGCCATGATCGCATCGTCAAGTGGTGAAACGCGTGGTGGCATGGCCATGTGTTATTTGAGCATGAAAGCAATGAACTGCTCATCCTAGACATCAAACATGCACGCACACGCACCTGTGACGCACTGTGTGGCAAGTGTGGATGCTCTTTTGCAGTGACGGTGCAAGCAAGGGACAACACAACACCACACTTGGTGGAAGCTGGCACTGAGCGCTCACCTCACGCTGGCGACCACATCGCACAGGTTCGAACACGATTCAACTTCGGCTTTCCACCAACACAATGTCGCTGTTCGAATGCAAATCGGATCGGATCACGTTGCTTGCATGCTGTGCACCGTGCTAGCGTGGCATTGGAACGCAAATTCCAGTTGATTTTATCCCTGCGACAAATTAAAAACGATGTCGTTGTAATAAAACAGCAGCGATTCAACGATTTTCGGCCTCATTGAAGGAATTGTCTAAGTCGCAGAGTCAAAATCGTTTGTTACCCCGAGTTCTCGTTGCTCCTCTGCCTTTCTTCCGTTCCGAGCCTGTGCTGCATCCCCCCCCTCTGGAAGAAGGGTGGATTTTATCCACGTGGGCATGATAATGTTATCCACAGTCGCTGCGCTTATTCTATCCGTGCCGATCCTTGAAGCTGCACAGCCTTACGGTTGATGAGGGGACGGGGGGAAATGGGTTCTCATGTCTGACCTTGTTATGAGCTTCCTTTTTTCTGCCAAAACAGTGTTCTAATCTACGTTTTCTTGCCGTGAAAACCAGCACCGAGGTCATCGGAGCGGTCGTTCTTACATGTTGCTACCTCAAATTCGGTTTTTAACCGAAGAAAATCAAACTTTCGGCGGAACAGCAACCGGGGTGGCAGAGGCGTCGCTGCAACAACTTGCCAGAGCCAAAAGCTGTTGAGCGCACTGTCATCGATCCTTCTGAATCCTTCGTTTTCGTCATCATCATCACCTTCCAAACGGGGCCAGTTGCGGCCGAGATTGCCGACCTTGGTCACTGTGGCCGCAGAAAAGGGAGAAAGCAGTAAGGGCTGGCTACAGAGGTACTACGCATGCAACCGGCGTATTACTGGAAGAAACATCGATGATGACGTTAATACGAACCCTACTTTTTCTCATAAATACGAATATGGAGCCGACTATTTCGAAATTCCTTTTCATCACCATCCTCATGTTCCTCCTGTTTCGGCTATGTGCTCATCGTTCATCCATCATCGCAGGCTGCTCGGGCCAACTGGATATGACAGAGACAGCATCGTAGAAGTCGAATCAGGTTCCTGTGCGTGTGGTGGCAAATACAGGAAAGATGAGTACATAGCGAATTAAAAACAATGCATCGATCTTTGGGAGGAAGGAACTTAACCTGTGTTTGTCACCGACCTCCTTATCCCTTCCGCCTCTATTCTCCTCTGCCCCTTCACATCTAAATATAGCTGCAGAATTCAAGGCGCTGACTGCTGAGAACGTCTCTCTCGCCGTAGTAATGGCCAGGTTGTTCTAGTAGATACAGGAAATCTTCTCTTTCGCCACCACCATCATCATCATCATCATCATCATCACTAGATCATGATTCATCACACAGTCATCCTCACTCATCAATCAGTATGACGTACTGCGGGCCATGCAAGCTGATGATGCCAAAGTTCAAACTGTTTTCCGAGGCGTATCCGAATGCGAATTTCATCACCGTCGTCGGTTGGGAAGCAACAACACCAAAATGCACAAATGAAGCATTCCTGCAGATCAAAACGATAATGACCACACGGACACAGCACCATCAAAATACGGACCCTTTCTTAAAATAAAAAGACACTAGTACAGCTTGAAAACAAATACAAAGAAATATATATATATATATATATATATATATATATTGGTTGAGTAAATATGTTGAGTAATGTTGGGGAAAATGTATACATTTATATATATATATATATATATATATGTGTGTGTGTGTGTGTGTGTGTGTGTGTGTGTACGAATATGGTAGGAATTTCAATAGAGCTGCAACAAATTTATTATCTGCGCAACTATTCTCACGTGCTTCTTTACCAGGGGACAAGAACCATGAGACGAGGGAGATCCTCAAGGATAACCGCATCACTGCGGTGCCCGCATTTAGAGTTTTTCGTGGTAATTAACCTGCTACATCACCACTTGTATTAGATCACGAAATCTAACGCTTAGAAGAATTGAACACTGCAATTATTGCTTGTTGCTCAACACAAAGAAATGCAGACGACTCACACACACACACACACACACACAGAGAGAGAGAGAGAGAGAGAGAGAGAGGGAAAAAGAGAGAGAGAGGGAGAGAGAGAGAGAGAGAGAGAGAGAGAGAGAGACGCATATACACTTGTGTAGGAACGTTTGTGTATAATTAAAATACGTGCGAATATGTGCCGAATGCTTTCATTTTCTTAATCGCAAACACCATTCTCGACGTATCATACAGCTTCATCTTGAAATTCCGTATCTTTGCAGAAGGAAAGGATGTTTCTGAAGAGTTGGCGATGATGGAGCGGCTAGATGTCATTCAATCCGAGAGGGCATTAAGAAACGTGATCCGAAGGAATTACGTCGACAAAAAAAAGAGATGACAACGAGTAAAAAGGATGCTGTTGGAGAAAGAGCGATAGCTATCTAGCTATGCAATGATGATAACAATGATGACTATACGATGATTATGATCGACTTCTTGCGGCAGCAGTGACATGCAATGTTAGCTAGCACAGCTAGACAGCCACTGCAACGTTGCTAGCTAGCTAGCTCTGAAGCTAGACAGACGCTTTTGCCAGGGAATTCTAGAATTGCGTCGCACGATTTCTAGATGTCTAGCGATCAAGCCACACCATCCATGGCATTGCAGTCGCATTCATGCCAACCTAGCAGCATGCTACATGCTGCGCACGCATCTAGACACCGCTGATCGAGAAATCGATGTCGTTCATTTGCCAAGTAACGTTTGCATGCATGATGCACATCTAGATAAGGCACATTTAGACATCATGCAACGCAGCGCCGCTGTGCAAGCTAGCAAGTGTGGTGCTGCCATGCTAGCATGATGCGTTTTACCGTGATCAATTAATAGTTTAAGATGACAACTGAGATGTGTATGCTCTCAAAACTCTACGGCTAAAATTGGTAGTAGCGTCTTTGCTGCTGATGATTGGTTAGAATGGCCAATGAGGATGCGCTAGGAGGATGAGGAGGATGGGTAGGGAAGAGAGGGAGAAGAGGAAGAGGTTTGCTGATCTGCATCGTCTGCTGCTGCCTTCTACATTGCCGCAAGTTTTTTCGTTAGCTCCACAATCTGAGCTTCTATTTTCTGTGAAGAGAGAAAAGAGAGCAAAGAGAGAGAGAGAGAGAGAGAGAGAGAGAGAGAGGGCATTCATCCCTTTTCAGTATTCGTCTGTTTACTACGACATACCGCAATGACTGACAGACAGGCAGACGTCTCAGCGTGTGTATGTAGTGCGTACGATTCGTACCGGTTTGTTCTGCAGCTTACTCTTCTGCCCATCGTTCAACGTCGCTGGATCCTTCTCTGGAGAATCATTGCGAGGATCAATTTCTTTCGTCTCTCTCCCTGCCTTGTCCCACCCCTCCCTCCTCTCTCTCTCTCTCTCTCTCTCTCTCTCTCTCTCTAGCTCTCTTCCCACTTCGTTCTTCTTCTTCTTCTTCTACTTCTATTTCTCCCATACCTTCAATCTGCGAGATCTGCCTCAGCTGATGATTGTAACACGAACGATGGCGATGGTGGGCCCGGCATGTACAATGTCATCAGAGGATGGATGGAACGGCAAAGGGAGAGGAGGAGGAGGAGAAGGAGGTGAAGCAGGACAAAAATGAGTAAAACACACAACCGAAGAACAAGGTACTACTCGTACAGATATTAGTGCTCACGATATTTATTGCTGCTAAGAATAGCTCATTCTTCGATGTGGCAGCGGACATGGCGACTACGCATTTGAAACGATGGCCGTTGATGCTCTTTCCTCCCCCTCCTCATCCCTACTACTACTACTACTACTACTACTACTACTACTTTCTCGCGTCATCACTATATTGTGTACAATCGCACCTTCTTCTTCAACGACTTTATCTTCTTCTGAACCTTTTCCTGCTCAGTAGGCTGGTGGGTACGACAATAGTGAGGAAAAACACAGTAGCACCTCTCCAAAAACAAAACCGTGCACAACTATATGCAAATAAAATCATCTTGTATAGTACGGTATATTCAGTACGACGTATATATATATATATATATATATATATATATTATCAATATACATATGTTGCTTTATATGCGCATTAACATGTGATGATGGGTATAGTAAATGTTATTGTTGTTGTTGTTGTCGTCGTCGTCGTTGTACCTCTTTCTTCTCCGAGGAGGGTGGCGGGGCAGCAGAAGGAGTGGTGGTGGTGCCGGTTGGCTTTGGGTTAGATTTCTTCTTCTCACCGCTAGCAGCAGTAGCTCCTGTTCATGGAAACCGGCGGAACGACGATATATTATCCCATGTAGACGTGTGTATTTGGTGATATCTTGTTCTCACGGTTGATCAACGCGTTTTGTGTGCATTTTGTGTGTGTGTGTGTGTGTTAATATTCGCCCATCGGAAGTACAATGCGTAGCAGTACCACTCGCTGCAGCCATTGCATTTCCATTCGTTGCAGATGATGCTGCCGCAGCCTTCTTGCGCCTTCGTTCCTGAGCAGCAAACCATGGCAGATTACTACAGCTTCGATGTGCGTGATAATGATAATAACAATAATAATAATGATAACAATACTAATAACAATAACAATAATAATAATTATAATAGCGTTTGCCTGGAACATTTGAAACATGAGGGTGCAGTTAATCTTCCCTTCTCCTCAATCCCCCCCCCCCCCCCCCTCCAGGCTGGGTTTCTCTCACCCTTTTCTTCCTGTTTTTCTCGTTGTTCTTGCCCCCATCTTGCCCATTCCTGATGCGAGTGGGCCCTGACTCTGCACGCTCCTGGTGAAAGAGAGGAGATGTTCGGCAGTGGTTGTCATTATCATCATCATCATCATCATCATCATCATCACCATTCATGCAACCGATGAAACGACGACGACGACGACGACGACGACACATCTTTGACTACCTTTCTAAGCTGAGCAGCTAGTCCCCCGCCTGCTCTTCCCCGGAGAGAGGGTGGAACGTAGGCCTTATCGTCGATAGGGAGAAGTGACAATAGCAGCAACAATATTATACGCGAATTCGATTCGGTGATTGTGCAAAGAGTGCGTGCTGGATTGATGTGATATGCGCGAGACAGCAGCGGTCTCCGTCATCGTCGTTCATTGTGGCGATCAGACAACATACCCTCACAGGCTTCGCAGCCGCAAAGTCCTGAATCTTTCTTCCCTGTGTGTGTGTGTGTGTGTGTGTGTGTGTGTGTGAGTGTGTGTGAGTGTGTGTGTATGCGTGTATGTTCAGTAGTTGCCGATGAGCGGCAATGGCGTCAGCAACATCGAATCACGACGACGACGATGATTATGATGATGATAATGATATGGTTAAACAACCTTGAGTCTCGGCGATTGAGGTTTGTTTTCGTAGGTGCCGTCTACAGCTGTTACATACGATGCCTAGAGGGGGAGGAGGGGGAGGAGGGGGGGGGGAGAGGAGGGTGAAGACATATTCTCCAGAAACCAAAGCGACATTCGTCGTTGTCATGGTGAGCTCTCACCTGATAAAGCTGATTGATCACAAGGTGCTTCTTCAACTCCCCAGCATAGCTCCAAATCTTTGGATTATTTAAGTACAAGTAAGTAAATAAGATATTCATAATATATATATATATATATATATATATATATATCCGTTGACGCCACCGCTAGCAAGAACGGCATTCAATGAGGCACGTACTCATGGGCGGACACGCACACGTATAATATACGATTGGACACAATCATCACCATAATGATCCATCGATGATGCGAAAAGGTAATAATCCCTCAACTAGCAGAAACACATCCACACACACACACACACACACACACACACACACACAAACGTGCGCGCGCGCGCGCGCTAATGTAGTGCTTACCTTGTAGCCATTGTCCACTGTCCTCAAAGGACGCACAGTGGCGGTCACGAAGCGACGCGAGTCAGGTGACCAGTCATAGTATTTAGGTCCTTCTCTATCCTGCAAACCATGATGATGATGATGATGAGGAGGAGGAGGACTACGAAGGGTTTAATGGTGGTAGCAATATGTCATCATACCACGTGCTGATGGTGCTGATGATGGTGATAGCCACGGTAATGATGATAAGAGTGAGAGAGTGAGAGAGAGAGAGAGAGAGAGAGACAGAGAGAGAGAGCTCGCATTGCCTCTTCTATTATGAGGAGGTCGTACGTTATCTAACGACTTATATTCTACATATTTATATATCCTCTCTCTCTCTCTCTCTCTTTCTCTCTCTTTGTGAATGTGTGTGTGTGTGTGTGTGTGTGTGTGTAATTCTGTTTTTCATATTTCCATATATAATACATGTGCGACTCCAATCTTCTTCTTTTTATAGGCGTCCCAAAAGTGCATATGGCCCTGCAACGCTCCTAGACGGGGAGGGGGTGGGGGGGGCGGGGGAGGATAAAGGGGAGAGACAAACACGAAATCAAATTATGATTCTTGCATACAAGCACGTTGACGCACATGTATGTTTATGTTCATATATATATATATATATATATATATATATCTATAATCAAAAGGGAGGGAAGAAATCAAGATGTGTCAATTGTCTTTACTCACCAAATCCTCCAAGGCATAAGAATCGCCCATGAGGAGACCTTGAATTTATGGAGGGAGGGAACATACGAACGCAATAGTAGTATCAACATTCTCGCTACTCTGTTTATCGTTTGAACAGTGGGGGGGGGGCGAGAGAGAGAGAGAGAGAGAGAGAGAGAGAGAGTACTGAGACGGAATGAGAAACGGAGGAGAAAAAGAAAGGGGAGAGGGAAGTATGGGGCTGCTGCTGCTGTCGAAATCTACCAACGTATCGTGTTCCACGCCGCCCTGAATAAGAAAACAACAAACAACACGAAGAACAACAACAAGAGCAACCAAAGTAAAGGCTACGCAAGCGAATACATCCTACAACTAGAATCAATCTGTGCATCTGCGAGAGACGGAGAGGAAGGGTAGAAAGCAAGGAGCAGCACACACCAGTGAGCATCTTACAACAACGATTATTACCACTACTACTACTACTACTCGCGTGCCTACTGCGGCTAATTTCACCTTCCAAACTCGAATTTCTTCGCGCATTTCTGCGGCATGTACAGGCTCGCGAGAGCGGGCATGTGTCCCTGAATATCGATCGGTGTTGATTTTGGTATAAGTATGGACGCAGAGGTAGATCTATGCGTGGGTGAGTTTCGCGCGCATACACCGCCGCGTAATATATACCATTGCTGCCAGAACTATTACTACATCGCTACTACCTGGATGATGACGAATGATTTCCCGTCTGGCGCCCATTGTGTGTCTTGTATGGGGCCCTGTTGTTGTTATCGAGTAGCAGACTCAAATTTATTCTATTGTACATAGACTGCTAGTAGCTTGAATGTTTGGGCTGTGATCCCAGCAGCAAGCAGCACCTTGTTGGTGAAGAGGAGTTGTTGCGAGAACTTGCCGTCACCGTGAACCAGATATCTTCAGAGTTGGAAGACCAAACATCTTATCAAACAAATATATATATATATATATATATATATATATATTTATATACATATATATTAATGATAACAATAACCATCATCATCATCATCATCATCATCATCATCGCTGTTCATCATACTGATGGGCTTCTCCATAGTAGGAGTCTCCTGACTGGTCGCTAACAACACTAGCTTGGGCCTGCGGAGGGGGAGGAGGAGGGAAGGGGAAGGAGGAGGAGAATCGCTCATACGCACAAACACACACACACACACACACACACACACGCACGCACATTCATGAATAAGCGTAATAATTACATTGGCATTATTACCAAAAGGTACTTGCCCGTGGGATCCCATTTGAGCTCAAACTCCTCGCATTTGAATAGAGAACGGCTCACAGTAGCCTAATACGGCAGCAGCAGCAGCAGCCATCACTATCAATTGCTATCGCATCGCATCAACGTTGCCATATACCGCACTCTCCCTCCCCTTTTCCACCTCCCCCCCCATCCCAACCGGACACCATTATCATCACTACTATCCTCTCTATTCCCTCTGCCGCTACCTTGAAGTCCGGCAGCGTGTAAATGGCCAAAACCCCTGGTTTGCCTGAGTAGGTAGGGAGAGGGGGTAATGATGATGATGATGATGATGATGATGATGATGAGACTTAATGCACGAATAATAACACCACATCACACCGAAGTTGTGTGTGGTGATGGTAGGCGATGCAATGCTCAACATTGACCACATGTCGTGTGTTTCGAATACATGCACACGATAAAGTTAAATGTGTGAGTGTGGGATTGTGTTTATGTGTGTTTGTGCGGTCGTGTGCGTGTTTAACCCTCCTACCCTCCTCCCCTCCCCCCTTCATATTAACTGTTCGATTCTGGAGAGCCGGCTGCCACATAAGCACCAGAGGGGGAAATCGAGAAGTGCGAGACCTAGCAAGGCGTAGCACAATTAAGAACAATACACTCCATATACGCATGTATGTGCCTGTATATCTATGTGTGTGTGTGTCTGCGCGTGTGTGTGTATGAGAGAGAGAGAGAGAGAGAGAGAGAGAGAGAGCTCATCACCATGAAGTAAGTATTACGGAATCAAGAGTTTTTGACGATTGATCAATTTACGACGACAACGCTGTCTTCGCCATCACGTGACAAAAACAGTAAGCCAAAATATCAAGAGCCTCTCTACCCACACGTACGGTAGCGGTGGCTCTCACCTTCGTTTGGTCGATCTTGCGCGTGTATCGGTTCGCATGGTCTTCGAACAGCCATAGTTGGTTGTTTACCTGTACGCCATATCACCAAGATTATTGCATTTGTTAGACCTCCTCAACGTGGTCATATCGTGGATGTAGCGCTCAGCTGAGAAGAGGGTGTTTGTATATGATATATTCAATGGCTGTTGTTCCCGTATCCGATTACCATCTGAACAGCATATTTCTCGTCATTGCTCCACCCCAGAGTCGGCCTAAGGTCGTAGTGTCGCATCAGAGTACGTGAGCATTGGAGAGCAACACACGATATTACAGCACAAAACATTACATACACACACACACACACTCGCATACACGATTATCCATCACTGGTACCATCTGTCGATAGACTTTTGGTTGAATCGGCGGAACTCTTCACCATTTTCGGCCTTGAAGACCGCAACGTTGCCGCCTGTGTTGGTGTCTGTTTGTACCCGAGACCTGATGCACGTTGAAAAGAATTTGCTGTGAGTGATGGCATAATAAAGCATCATCACTTTCGGCATTGCCTCATGATGTTGTGACGCGAACTGCATTTGATCTCTTCCTTATTTTTTTCTGCCAACTACCTCCAGGTAACGATGTAGGTGTCTTTAGGCGAAAATTGAATTCGCTTTACATTTTTCTCTGCCTGATGATGGGAGCGGCATAGGGTCGCAGCTTATTTCACGAAGAATAGAATAAGCCAAAGGTAAAAACAAAAAGGTGGAAGTGGCGCTGTTCAGGCTGGTAGCTAAGTGGACGCCATAAACACGTGTAACAAAATAAACATATGAAACAAGTACCAATTTGTACAGGGTCTCTTCTGTGAAGGGATTCACAACGGAAACGCCGTCGGCTGAGGGGATAGCAACCTGCAAGCAATATTCCATTTCGATGACTTTCAAATATGCAGATGGGCTTTATCACTTTGTTGCGCTTCAAACCGCAACCCGTAATCTATCACTCATTGTAACACACCTTTGTTCCATCAGCAGATGAAACGACTGGAAACTCAGAGCAAGACCTAAATATCATTTTATAGAGAGCTCATTGAAGTTTCTTCGAAATAACGCAATAAAGAAGCGATTACCATGATTTGGCTTTGTTCTTCGAATCATCGTCTTCAGGGTTGATAAATTTAATAGTATCCTTTTCCCGAACTGAAATCCGTAACAAGAACATAGAATTACAAATAAATATAACACAAAATCGTTGCCACGTGTTATGGCCGAAACGAAAGAAAATGGTGGAGCGAATTCATAGGGGAGCTTGCTTCGTCAACATACATATGAAAGCTTTCTTACCGATAAGGCGTAAAGGCCTTGGTGGATTTTCACTCTGTGCTGCCATGTGGGTCTTCTAGGGCTGATACGTAGTCGGGCGGTGGGGGGGGAAGTCCGTGAAAGAAGCGGAAGTAATGTACCCTAGATTTAGAGTGTGAGACACTAAATAACAGTTGTCGTCTATCCAAAATTTCATCAGTTTTTCTAATTTCCAACTTACCGACCAACTGGAGACTCCGAGAGATCCATGCTGCCGCTTTCTGGGAGTAATGCCCGTCATTGACAGAACATCAGGAAGACCTTCCTTTCTTCCTTTAGGTCTAAATGTCATTTTACGACAACATTCTATGAAGGTCGTTGGCAATATTCCCAGTCATTTTTCGCCAATTTGAACTGATCCTTTTGCTTTCTTGCCCTACGGAGATTCATCCCTCCACGGAACGCTTTGGATCGAATTGTGGCATGAGGTCTCGCCTGGAGTTCTCTGGCGGCTCTTCGAACAAATTCTGGGAGGTTACAGTCGATGGAAATACGACGAGAGTAACATGGGGCCGCATTGGTTTTCCCGGAGTTACGCAGGTGACAAGCGAGCGCCCATTTCTCGAAAAAGAGAATCCGATTTGATTCGACAACTTTACAGGTGAAGGAGCACGTATCCAAAGCTGAAGCAAAAGACTTTGCCTCAAAAATGTGGCGGAAGAAGTTGAGTAAAGGTTATGAAGTCGTAGAGGAGAACGTGAAAGAGGGAGCAACAAAGGTTGCCAAAGAAGAGAAGGGTGCGGAGGCAGGTTTTGTTTCCCCTCCCCCGCGACGGACTTTTCGTCGCCAAGCAAGTCGCTCGAAGATTGACCATTTGAAAAGTAAATACAATTGCATTACATTACTTAATTAAATGGAAATATAGGTGTAATCATCGTAACTGTTTGGTAGGCATGGGCTTCGCAAAAGCGCTATGCGAGGAAGCTATTCGTCTCTCAGACGGGAATGTAGAGCGTGCAGTCGAGAGGCTGCTGACCTTCGATGCTGCTGAACGGATTCCAATACGAGCAGCGGAGGAGGAAGAGCCAATGGATGAGGAAGCCTCAGAAGACGACGAACCGATAGTCGTTAAAGTTGAAAAAGCTTCGTCGTCTGGCAATATATCTACCGCGATCTCTTCCTCCTCCTCCCTCCCATCATCAGATATCGTAGCTAAAAAGATAGCAAATGGAAATTCATCATCGAGCTCCTCGGTGGCAAACTTTGACATATCGAAGGTGGACTCCTGGGATGAAAAAATAGCTATGGGTTGGCTAGAGAGCGTGTATGGGCAATGCCATATTAAGCCCGAGACATTGGTGCTTCTGAGGGAACAGGATTTAACAGGGTGGGGTCTTAAAGCTCTGACTTCAGACGATCTCAAAGAAATAGGCATTGCCAAACTTGGGCAGAGAAAGAGCGTTCTTCGTGCAGTTTCAATGCTGAATACCCCGAAGGTGGAAACTGTAAAGCGTAGTCGGGGAGATCGGGGAGATGGTGGCGGTGAAGCTAGAGCGGCTAAACGCGGGAAAAAACAAGTGTGGGGAATTAAAGCTGAGGCAAAACTAAGCTCCTCGCAGCCGTTCAAAGGCATGGTTATCTGCATCACTGGAACCCTTCCCTGCGTGCGTCGTGTAGCTGAAGATGCAATCTCCCGCTTCGGCGGAACCTTCTCCAGCTCCCTAACTCAGAGAGTCACCCACCTTGTTGTTGCCAGCGGCGGTAAGCAAAGCACATCGAAGCGGCTAAAGGCGCGGGATCTTGGCATAGAGATGGTCGACGAGGATTGGTTCATGCAAAGGATGAGAAGGGGTGAAGCCAGCGAAACGGCCGCTGGTGTGCGACCCACACCGAAACTGAAGTTGAGTGAGGGAGAGACTTTCCAGATTCCAGACTCCGAGTATGAAATTCGCTTGCGCGGTGGTGTCCATTACTGCACGTGCCCCGCATGGCGGTACTACGGTGGGGCTGTCGACACACGAACATGCAAGCACCTGCAAGCCCACCTCGGGGAAGAGTACATGCAGTTCGTACAGAAAGGCTGCCTCAGGGGTGTAGGACAGGGGGAGGGAGGAGGAGGAAAAGGAGGAGGAGCAAAAGTTACAAAGAAAGCCGGCGGTATGCGAGGAGTACTACTTGCGAAGAAGTGGAAAGGGGAAAACGTTTCCGGATGGTGGATGAGTGAGAAACTCGATGGGTATTCATTGACAAGAAGAAGATTAATGCTTAAAGCATTTCCACCTAATAATCTATTCTTCTGCTAAACACCTCAGAATCCGTGCGTACTGGGATGGATCACAATTTCTGTCGCGCAACGGCAATAAGTTTCACGCTCCCTCGTGGTTCACAGAGGGTTTGCCAACAGACTTGCATCTGGATGGAGAGTTGTTTGGCGGCCGCAACGAGTAAGTATCCGGACACCAACCACCACGACGAAGACCCAAAATATAAATATCTTATGAGCACTGATCAAACAACGAAATTAATTGTTCCGCAGCGCCAAGCGATCATGGGATGATATTTAATACCCTTAGGTTCCAAGCGACCTCCGGAATTGTCAAGTCGTTTGCGGCTGGTGAGCGGTGGAAGAAGCTGACGTATGAAGTTTTTGACGCTCCCTCGCTCGATCTTCCGTTCGAGAAGAGGCTAGAAAGGGTTAAGACCCAGGCAGAGAAGAAACTCAACGCCTATATTCGTGTCGTACAACACACGTTGTGCGAGGGAAAAGAGCACGTGGAGGTCCTTCTTTTCTTTTGTAGTGTTTGTTCGAATTTTCCTGAAATCACCATGCGGGCACAGACTGAGTTGGACAAGTTGACGAAGGACGGCGCTGAGGGGCTAATGCTGAGAAAGCCTGGTTCAAAATATGTCCGAAGCCGAAGCACGACTCTACTCAAGGTTTTGATTTTGAGTTTCCTTTTGGCTGCCTCCTTTTCCCTATTTCCAAAATACACATATTTACTTCAGGTCAAGACGTTCCAAGACTGCGAAGCGGTTGTGGTAGGATACAACAAGGGCAAAGGTAAGTACGATGGACAGGCCGGGTCCCTTGACGCCAGGCTTGATAATGGAATACAATTTAATGTCGGCAGTGGTATGTCGGATGAACAGCGCCGCAATCCTCCACCTATCGGTTCCATAATCACAGTAAAGTTCTTCGAGTACACTAAGGACGGAAAACCGAGGTTTCCAACTTTCGTTGGCGTTCGAGTTGACGCAGACAAAAGCAAATTCGCAAAGTGGCTCGTAGATGCAGATGATTAATCTTCTGTTCGCATTTGTAACTCAATATTATCATCGTTTCAGATCGACACATACATGCAGCAGCATCTTGCACATGTGCGTATCAATGCATGGCGTACGATCTGTCTTGCTTCAGTTTGTGTAGGCAAGCTAGCAATCTTTCAGTGATTCCGGCTTGATTAAACTTTAAGAAGTTTGCCGTTGCTCATTCTCTCATGGGAAAATTCCATCTTATTTCGACTTCGTTAACAGCGCGAGCTTTGCATGCGTGTAGCATGCTAGCATGTGATGTAAGACGATGCTGTGCAACAGTGAGCACTAGAGCAATTCGAGAACTTTAAGCGTTGTACAGCATCAAAACTTCAATGCATGATGAAGTTTACCTCCTGCATCAGAATCTTTTGTTGACGCTTCCCACTCTGTTCTATCTAGCTCATCTTCATAGGAAATTTTTTTGTCTCCAATGTGAGATTGGTCGATCGTTGAGACATTGCATTCGAGGTGTCGAGCCAAAGTAGGGACTGACATTTCGGACCATGCTATCATCGGACAAGATAATGGGATCAGTGTCCAGTGCACAAATTTCGACTTTTCCGGAGGAACTTCGGTTTTCGCCTTGCGGAGAGTGCTCGTGCTACTACATGCACGAAAGGTTCTTGGAAAGCCACTGCAGACGTTCGGCACTTCGATATCTATTGTCGCAACCGTGTAAATGCCCTGTGTCTTTGCTTTTCTTTTTCGTTGGTATTAGTGTATCACTGCGAGTAGGGTGTGTTCGAAGAGCAAGTCCTATTTCCCCATGCGACAAAGGAAAACCTTCGCAGAAAGACTGGAAACGGTCCGTATTGCCAAAAAATTGATTCGAGCTCTGCAATCACTCACCCCCAACCCGTGACTCTAAGGGCTATGCTTCTCTTCCTGCTCAATGTCGCCTTGTTATCCAGGGCTGCGTGGACCAAACATAAGAACCAACAGAGCCGCCTGCAGGGAGAATCGTTCATTCAAACAGATTTGAGGAATGGTGGCAACCCAGCGCAGACTACCTTGCAGTTACACGGACGAAAGCCACTGCGTCAGTCCTTGCTCGAGAAAGAGGACGATTCTGCCTTGATCGTCTCCATGAACACAGCGCCAAAGAAAAAGTCAGAGAAGTCGCTGACAGCTGCGGACATTCCAATCAAAGGTACGTAATGTTAACAACCAGTTGCACGGAACATTATGCTTCCATAATACTTATCTTTCTTTTCGAAAGATTACATGGACTGCGAATATATGGCATCGATCACCTTAGGAACACCGTAAGCGTTTATTCTTGTTTTGAATGGAGAAGGCGATCTTCTCACTACGCATTTGCTGCGTATTCCACCAACAAAACTCAGTCCTCAGTCTTTCACTCTGATCCTGGACACAGGATCCTCCAATCTTTGGGTTAATTGCTTCATCATTCATATTGCTTCAGTACATATTTCATCGAACGACTGAAAGGATCTTTTAAAATATATATATATATATATATATATATATATATATATATATGATAACGTGATCAGAGCTGACAAATTTAATGGTCCTTCAGATTCCTAGCGATTCTTGCGAAGTTTGCAAGTGCTCGAGCGTGCAAGAGCAAGCGGGGGAGTGCCTTCCTCACAACCTATACCATAGCAATAAATCGAGTACATTTGAAGCCGTGATGGATCTACAAGGCGAAAGGATGACATATGCAATTCAGTATGGATCGGGGTAATCTATAATTTAACAGCGGGTGCCTGCCTTTTCCTACCTTCATCGTTCTTTCTTCGATCACATCGACTGCACAACTTGGTGGTACCTATTGTACTTTCCTCCAACCTTACTTCTCCGCCTCCTCCCTTTCCCTTCCTTCTTCCTTTACTTTTCCTTTAGCGAATGCTCCGGGCTTGTGAGCCGTGATGTCCTTACTTTTGGAGGCGTCAAGGTCCATGCCCAGAAGTTTGGAGAGGCTACCAAGGAGCCAGGGGACGTATTCAAAAAGGCTAATTTTGATGGGATTCTCGGACTTGCGTGGAACTCCATTGCTGTGGACCACCTTAAAACGCGTAATAACTTAAGAGTGTTGTGGCCAAATCAAATCTCCTCCTCCTCCTCCACCACCACCTCCTCCTCCTCCATATTTAACTAACCTCCCGTCTCACTCACCGTGTCGTTGTCCGATTTCGTTGCCATACTCAGCTGTGGACCACCTGATACACAAACACGGGGCGTTCCCAAGCCCAGAGCAGCAGAAGTTCGCTTTCTATCTCAAGTCTCGCGGTGACCCTGACAAGCATGGAGACCTCTTCCTCGGCGGCACGCACTGTGTGAACGCAGGCTGCGTGTACCGGTACAATGGCCCCATCAAGTACTATCCCCTCTCTGAAAGGACCTACTGGCAGTTCGACCTCGATGATATTTCCGTGGGGAGTGCGAGCATGAAGAACTGGAAGGAAGATCTTCGTGGCCACATCGATGGCATGCAAATGGCCGAAGAGGAGAAAGAGGCCCTTCGTAAGCGGCTCGAGGAGGCCCCAACTACATTTAAGAACCACAACAAAACGCAGGCGATTGCAGACAGCGGCACCTCCCTCATCGCCGGACCAAGCCTCCAGATCATGGAGCTCAATATGAAGATCTGTGGCGATGCAAGCTGCGAGCAGGTGGAATGCGACCTGAAGAAAACAGGCCCCCCAGTCAACTTCATCATTCATGGGGACAAGTACACGCTCGGCGCGGAGGACTACATCATGCAGTACAGGTATCAGGGCCAGAAGGTCTGCTTCTCCTCCTTCACTCCCCTGGACATGGGCGAGCCGCTTTGGATTTTAGGCGACACCTTTATGAGGAAGTACTTCACCGTGTTTGATGTGGGTAACGCCCAGGTAGGATTCGCGGAGGCATGCCATCAAAACTGCGAGCCTGTGCTCACGACGAGTCCTCCAACACCCGCGGGGCCATCGAACGACGCCGCTCCCAACGACACCGCACAAAGCGAGGAGGTTGTATTAAGTGCGATTGGATTGTGGAGAACTAGATTGGCGCTGGCACCACTTGCCGGAACTTCCGAGATTGTGCTGTCTTCTTTGTTGATTCCTGTGTTTTTTCTTTCTTGAATCATTATGAGGGTGGAAAGAATGATTTGCATTATTGGGGTTGCGTCTCTTACATCAGAACGAAGTTACTGTCACCATGGTGTTCATCATCCTAGGATCGTTGGCTGCTTTCCTTGCTTTGGTTAGCCGCATCTTCTCCCATCTGTCTCGTGACCAATTGTCCTCTGATTCATGATTTTTATCGCTCCTTAGTGTTACTGCTGCTGCTGCAGCAGCAGCAGCAGCAGCAGCAGCAAGAGGTCCGATAACTATGATGTCGTACCTGAGGACGAGGAGGAGGATATCGACGTTTTTGGCCATGGTGAGCAACAGGCCCAACATGTCATGTGAATTGATTCGAATATTCGGACTCCATTTCTCTAAGATACGTGGGGAAATGAGGGGGGGGGGCAGCTGCATGCTTTCGACTGGCGTCCGGGGGCTCGAATGGGGTGTCATTGCTGCCCATGGTTCTTGAGCAGAAATAGCACTGGTTGAAGCTTTCAATAATCAGTACTAGAATACGATACGAGCAGATATAGGATACTACTAATATCATCAAATGAAGAGGTGCCTGCTAGATATATGCCTGCGTATTACAGCTGCAGTAACGCCGCTGCATTCTCTGTTGACGCGACAATCAACGTAACACGCGTACGCCAGACATCATCAAGATGACAGTGTCCGCATGTATTAGATGTATAGCATCATATATGCCATGCAAGATATGACAGCAATGCTTATTAATTTACGTACCTTTGCATATTAGCTACAACACGATCCGTGCGGAAGATAGTATATGCAACTATGCACATTTAGTATTACGGCATCCATACGTGTAGCATAGAGCACGTCTGCTAGAGCTAGAGAGCTGTGTAATAACGTCTATTGTGCAGCTATATGACAATGTGCTGTTTGTTCTACTTTTGCAGGAATGTGCATTCACAAGTCATAGCAGTCAGCAGCACCAAAGAAATTCGCATCGACAGCATTACAATTATTGCGTGCTTCAGACCCGGTACGTATATGTGACAGAACATGCAAATTTAAATTTTGCAGTGCATGTTTGCTACCCACCACCTCATATGTAGTCTTTAGATCCTAGTAGCTGTTTATATGAGACGGATGTAATGAATGACATGATTAAATCCTTTCAATTGTCATCCTAATGTAGCTATGCAAGCGCAGCGGCTACAGCGCCTAAACGCATCTAGATGTAGCATAGGAGTGTGCATGGAAAGCTATCAGTACGGTTCGGTGGCGCAGAATTGCTCAGACTATGTACAAATCATGTATGTGATGCATACGTAAAGCATGTATGGCTGCTACCCTACATATATGTCGTCACTATCGATTTCGAAATCGTATCGCCTTGACGGTGCTCCACGCATGCAACAGAGATAAAATTGTATGGATATAGATTCTTATGGATATTGATGATCTACAGCTTTGACAGTAGTTATAATGGGGGGAGATGAGGGAGATTACATGCTCTATCTACCGCACGCTTGTAAGTTACGGATATCGAATTCGATTTAACTTTCCTGCAGAAAAAAATTCTCTTGATTTTTCAAAATAATGATCAATTTTGCACCTCAACCTCCTTTCCCTCATTAACGCCTTCTTCAAGCTCCAAGTTCATTGATTCGGGTTCGGAGCCCACGCCAAGCACCGTAAAATAGCCACCCCTCTCGATATGCTCGCGGGGGAGTTTCGATTGTGAATGCTTGATGAGAAGAAGTAAGCCAGCGATGATGACGAGTTCCACGATGATAATGACCGTCCACATCACTGCGCCGTTGAGAAAAGCTGCTATGGGTGAGCTACAAAAAACTAAGATTCCTCTAGCAATGATCGGAACCGAGAGAATGTGATAAAGCTTCAAGTCGTGGTCGAAAATCTCCTTTCTGATAACGGAGAGGGCTATGTAGTAGGCGGTGAGGCAGTGCACTGTGTCGAGGACAAACGATAGGTATATCGCCCACAGAAAGGTCGTGCCGATGTCCCAATTTTCGTAAGAGGCGTGAATGAGCAGTAATATAACGTTATTGCTGATGGAGAACCCTAAAGCCCCTGCAACTGTCATGATGATGCTCCCCTTCATCTCTAAAGCGTTGGGCCACACAAGTCGAGCGTATTTGAGGATGAGGTACTTCCCCACCTCAGTTGTTACTGCGAATACGAAGAATGATGCGAAAAGCCAGAAGATGATGAAACCGTCGTCCCTCTCCTCCGAAGTAGAATCGGGCGAGGTGTTGACCCCGAAAGCGAAGAAGACTTGAATACAGATCACGAAGAGAATGGTCTCGACGAACCAGATGATGATCATCCCGGGAATGTATCCGAAGGCGAAGGTACCGGCGGGGGCCGTGAAATGTATGATGTCCTTGCTTTCCTTGACGTACAAGCCAAGAGGAATACAAACCAAGAACAAGAACGGGTAGACAACTCCGACCGATACGGAGACTGCAAAGGAGACTACCCAGAATATGAGCACCTCGATGACCATGGCCGTCAATCCATATTTGATCTCTGGGATGTCGTTTCCAGGAGGCCCAGAAGCCTTTGTATTTATCATTACATTCATGAACGACAGCTTGCAGTTTTTACACGCTCACGTGTGTGTGTGTGTGTGTGTGTGTGTGTGTATGTGTATGGTGTGTTTGCATGTTCGGTATATTGATAGAACAAGGTCCCTCCGCGTGCGTAACTCCCACGTTTGCAATCTCCTCAATAGTTACCCTCTACATCTGTGTGCACGCGCACAGGGGTTCTATACGGCTCAGCCCTCTTTCTCTCAACGTTCATGCTGTACCTGTCCCCGCAACGGTTCAGCTCGCACCTCATCGAGATCTCCAATGCCTTCAGTAGATACCACAGGACATGAAGGTGATTGGGTTACAACCTCAATTCCTCACAATATGAAAGCTTACCAATATCCTCCTCCTTGCCCTCGCCAATGAAGTCGGATGGACCTGGCAACTGCTCCTGCCCTACATCTGGGGCCTCTTTGTCCATTATTCACTCCGGATTATTGGGTGTTAAGCCTTGGGAATAGTCCCGGCGGCGGGCTGACAGGTCAGGTGCGAGTCTGCTAAGTGCTGTTCCTTTTGGGGGATGGGCGAAGCTCGTGGATCAGCAACAGGCTGAATCATAATCAGATTCCCGTTTCTTGTGAAAATAATGCTCTTCAATGTTGTCGTAAGGAAAAATCGCATTCCCAATGGGGAAAATTCGGGCGACAGATATGTGTTCGGTGTTCGGCAACACCTCCACAAAATGCATGTCGTTTATCCTTTGCGTCTCGGTGTCTCCGCTCCCGAAACCCGATAAAAAATGCATCATTATAGGGGATTTTACCATTGAAACATTCGATATCTATTGACGTAGGAACTCACATTGCATGCGTAAAATTGAGTGAATAGAGATGGTTAGCCTGTATTTCAGAGAGAAATGCAGAGGGTTTTTTCTGGGCAGCAATTGTAGCAGTTTTCAACAGCGAAACGCTTTGCCCCCCACCCGACCCGGTTCCAGCGGCGACTCGATCCACCCATATGGAGATTCGCCGAGCCAACCCCGAGGATGAGAAGGGTGTGAAGTACCTCATCAAGGGTGATGAAAAAGTTCTGGCCAAGCGCTTCGGCGCATATGATATCGACCAATTAATGTGAGTGCACGATTCGTAGTTGTCAGGGTGAGAAAAAGGTTGTGTGTGCGTGCGCGTGTGTGTACTTATGTGATCAAAATAAGTTTATACTTACGTGCAATTTGTTACCCTTTGCTACTACCAATGCGTAGAGAGAACTCGGTGATCGCAATCACTGCCATAAACGAGGAAGGCGAAACCGTCGGCTTCGGTGCATTCACAAATTTCCCATCTACGAGTGGGGAGCACAAGGAACTCCGAAAGGGGGCATGGGGATCCTGGTTTAGAAATAAATTTGGCGATGCTACTGGCCTCGGACCTGGCAACACGATCTGGCTCTCTTTCTTCGCCGCCACTGCTCTATACGAACAGGAGGCCGCCGACAGTATCCTCTCAGCAGTCTACAACACGTTCAACCACGTTGAGGCCATCCTTTATGCCATCATTCCTGGAGTCACGCCGTTCGGTCCCATTCAAGAGAGAGATATGTTTGAGGAAATGACACCTGAGAAGGAGGTTGAGGGTGAGCCGCGCATGTTCGTGAGCTTCTCCACAAACTACAGGCCTCAGCTGAAGGTGCGTACGGCTAGGGTCGAAGACCATGATGATCTTACGCCTATCTTCAACGAGCAGAGCGAACTGCTAACGGAAACATATGGAGAATTCTATTTGACAAGAATTATCGAGGCGCAAAATAAGTCAAATCAGGTGCTGGTGGCTGAGGTCCAAGGAAAGCCAGTGGGGTTAATGAGCGTCACAAGCGACCTTGACACGAAGATCCTCGCCGATTCCTTCGATCTTGCCCCTTACAATTATTTAGCAAAGCCTATTGAGAGCGCTGAGGTGGATGTAGCCTCTAGCAACTCGTTCGACCTCGGTTATCTGGAGGATCTCAGTGCGCTCGAGACAGAGAAAGCTCTCTCTAAAGGAGCGCTATTCCAAAGCATCTTCTCTAAGCTTTACAAGGGGATTCACAAGAGTATCGTTCGCGCCTTTGTCTCCAGTATTGACGTAGAAAAGCTGCGGAAGGAGATGGAGGAGGCCGAGAAGAAGGACGAGGTTCAAGAAGAGGACGAAGCAGCGCCGGGTATTTTACTACATGTAGTGCTTGTTTGGGGAGAGACTTTGCATTCTTTTCCATTTCCTGCCATTATTGTGGATGCATTTTGGTTGAAGCAATTATCAAATTCAGCAATATTCACAACCCTCCCTGAATCTTTTGCCCATTGTTGTTAGCCATGACGATGGACGATGCAGAGGAGGAGAAGGAGGAGGAGAAGAAAGAGCAGAAGTACTTCGTGAGCAAGTGGAATGAGCACATTCCCATGCAGCTTGTCGCCGCATGCCTAGTCTCCGCAGCTAGAAACGAGCCTTCAATAGAAGGAGGCACCGCGGTGAAGCAAGAGGAGCTTTCGTCGCTCGATGAAAAAATGCAAGAGGCGCTCAAGCCGGCGCTCGAAACCCCGGACGCACCATGCGACATAGAAAAGTTTAAGTATCTCTGCCGTCAGGTGGCATCTGCCAGCGGTGCGAAGGCAGTCGACCCCAAGTATGTGCACGCGATTTCGAGGTACGCAGGACTAGTAGGAGAAACAAAGGAGGGGGGGAGCGTGCAGCTCGACGAAGAATTAAAGAAGATCTTAACGATGGGTGAATGGACAACGTCCCCACCCGAGGGCAAAGCAGACAGCAAGCACTCCAACGAGAAGAAACCGGTGACGGACGGGAGCACGAGCACAGCTGCTGGGAACGCTGTGTGCATCACGCTCTACTGCCTCGACAGCCAATACGAAACTCTCGGAGGCGTGTTTCTAGGAGAGATCTTCAAGAGATTTCCAGAGCACGACTATTGTATCCTAACAATGCCGCATTCAGTGAGTGAAGTTGAGCTGCTGCATAGCTTCACTTACATCCAACCGCTGCCCTCCACTACGTTCTCGCACTCGCTGTTTCTCATACACCGCGTCGCCGTTTTGGGAGCTATGGGAATCTCCGTCGAGTGGGCAAAGCGGGGAGACCTGATCCCCTTGCGCGGCATGCTAGAAGGAGTTGACAATGCTGCTGACATCATCGTAGACGCGCGTGACTGCGTTGCCTGCCAGGAAAAGCAAGCTGCTGATACTCTGCCCGCTCGCGGAGCGTTCACTGTTTCCTTTGACAATCAGTTCGCAGGTGTAATCATCGTTGAGGGCGAGGACACAAAGCGGGAGGCCGCGTGGCTCTGCTCCGAGTACGCAGTGCAAGATGCAGTGTCGATGGAAGGAAATCCTTCTGAGGACCATGCAACTATCATTCACTGTGCCCTCGATCCTTTATTTGAGAGCCAGCGCAAAACCATTCTTGCCGAGGTGATGCGCCAGTTCTCGAAAAACGTGCTCTACTATCGTGTTTTCCCAAGTGACACCAGCAGCAGCAGCAGCAGCCAGTTGCTAGTCGACGAAATGCTGCAAGTTGCGCCGCGCAAGATTCCCGCTCCTCCGAAGGGCAAGGCCAAGTGCGTACCGCGGCCGGCGCTTAGTGACAAGGATGCAGGGGGCATGTTATCGAAACGGGGAAACTTGGACTTCGCGCTCTTTCTCACTACCGCGCGTCTACTACACGAGCCGCGCATTGCCGTAAACACGCGCATCGTAGTTGTCGGAGCGACTCAAACAGCCCTCGCTTTTCTCGAGTCTTTGATCTCGAATCCGGGTGCAAACTTCCGCTCCCTTACGATGATCTCCCCGAACGAAAAGAATGGCGACAGCGAGAAATTCTTCCCAATCGATTCCGAGTGAGTGATGTGTAATGTGAGGGATTTTTAGAGCGAAGGGAAGGGCATTCGTTTCTTCTCTGGAGGAATAAATAGGCATTTGCTGCATTCTTCTTTTTCGTCAGTGAATACAGCAAAGTAGTTGCTTATTTCTCTGAGTACAGCAAAGTAGTTGCTTATTTCTCTGAGAGATTCTTTACTTTCGTGGGTCAATGTACAAACAATATGTCTTCATCGCCTTAGTTTTCTACTCTATCTTTTTCTCTCTCGCACAGCAAACATACGTTCACTTTGCACTTACCCTTCCACATATACACGCGCCAAAATATTAGCTGCAATTAGCACCGCAAAGGTCAACTAACACTACCGTCGTGCATCTTCCCCTCCCTCCTCCTAGGTATCCAGAGCAGAAGTTAAACAGGTTGGCGTTTGGTGCTCGTGTTAAGATACTGAAGTCGAGCATCAAGTCATTGGATCGTGAGAAGAAGTTTGTTGTCCTAGATGATAACTGCACTTTGGTAAGTAAATACATCCCCTCCGCTCCCTATTCCTTCCCCCATGTAGTAGCTTCTCGCTTGACCCTTTGCACAATAAGATAAGTTTGTCTTTTTCGACGACACAGCAAGCTCACTTAAAACAAGCGGACGAGAGACAAAGAGAGAGAGAGAGAGAGAGAGAGAGAGAGAGAGAGAGTGAGGAGAATATTGTGAATATGCCATGATGTGTGTGTGCGCGCGGTGTACATTATTATATGTGTAGGTGCCATACGACCATCTGGTGCTCTCTGCAGCTCTGGAAGATCATAGCGAGCAGCCGTTGTCGGTTGTGTCGCAGTTCTATCTCAACGAGCTGAAGAGAAAGGCGGAGGACGCCAAGCGTAAGGCAGAAGAGCTAGCAAAGAAGGAGGCCGGGGAGGGTGACGATGACGAGGAGGAGGAAGAGAAGGATGAGGACGAAGAAGAAGTAATCGAACTACTACCTAAATTGAAGGAAACAGATGAAATTATTATATTTCATCTACCAATCACACACGATAAATAATACTAGATCGAGCAATCACACACACGCACACACCACGTGGGTCCAATTACAATGCTTCATTGTCAACAAATCCATTCAATTCTGTTCTTTGCAGTAGAGAGAATGGCACCAATTAACACGGACACAATGACGCCAAAAAGCACACACACACACACACACACACACACACACACACACAAACACACAATTGCTTTGTCACTTGTGTCAGGAGGAGGATATCAAGATTGTCGAGCCTCCTGCCAGCCAAATATCGGGTGTGTTCTCCATTAAGAATCCCCAGAATGCCCAGGAGTGCTGTGAGATGATTCAAGGCAAAGAAGCGAAACTAGATGTTCGGCAGAGGCCTGGTTCCAAAAACGTACTCGTGTACGGCTCGACCCCAAACGCACTCACGATGATAAGAGGCCTTCTCGATCAAGGTAGCCCCCCTCCTTCCCTAGTCCGCCCTCCCTTCCACAACGACAAACGGCGACAAATGCGTCACTCTTCTTCTTCTTCTTCTTCTTCTTCTTCCTCTTCTTCTCTGAACAGGTGTTGACGCATCGCGCATCTTCTGGCTGGAGGAGGAGTCCAGCAGCAGCGTCGTCGCCTCCGACATAGATAGGCTGTTTGCCTGGCACGCGGGGTCGCAGAAGGTAGAGCGCATGGTCCTCATGTCGCTGCGAAAAATGGGCGTCATCAGTCTGGGAAAGGGCAGGATCTACACCGTGCGGCACGAAGAGCGTGATCTCTCGGGGATACACTTCAAACCGGGTGCTGGTCGACGTGGGAAGTACCCACACTTCATCAAGCAACTCACAGAAGGGCAGGATTCCGTCCAAGGTGGGGGGGGGAATATGCGTGGAGCTTGGGAGAAAGATATTATAATATATATATATATATATATAATATGTGTTTGTGTGTGTGTGTGTGTACGACTTCAGGTTTAAGCTTGTTCCCATGTGGCGTTCTGGCTTGCTGCGCGCGCCCAAATGTCAGCGAGACGATGTACCGCGTCATCGCAGATAATTCGCTAGTGTACGATGGCCGCTTGGTCGTTGATAAGGACTTCAAAACTCACGGTAAGAATAACCTCGACTTTAAAGACGATGCCAGCGAGTGGGAAATCATGAGACGCGACGATATGTCTCGTTATCAGTAGTGATGATTATGATACAACAACGTGCACGCTGTTAGATCCGTTTATCCTCTCTGCTGGTACCATGGCAAAGTTTTCGCGGAAGGAGGGCAAGATGCTGCCAATGGAATGTTACAATCCCGTCGAGGTGTGTGTGCGTGTATTGATTGTACATATGTGCGTGTGTGCGTTGCGTGTAAAGGGCTCTTTGCCACTTCATGTCGCCTCTCACCTGTACACTCTAAGAAGCTAGATGCTCCTTCGTCTTCGGTCCTCCAGCAAGCCAGCTTGATCTAACACTGTTTTTCACGGCCACATTCTTCTCCATGGCACATAGGTCGGGTTCCGCGTCGCTGAGCGACTCATCGACTCCATAGTAACGGAGCAAGAGGAGGAGGATGATGATGCTCACAAAACCAAGGCATTTATTCTATCTTCTCGTCGGTGATGGGACTCGTCAGATTCAAGAACTAATACCTCGTTTCTCTCATGTTTTGCAGGGGGCGCGGCTGCGTGGTTTCAACGCTCCCGTGGCCACGGTCGCCACTTATCCGGGGGGACTTAATTTTTTCCATTCACACATACCGTCGTACTCCTCCAGCAAAAAGAACAAAGACACTCACATCATCGAGCGCGAGGGGTATTAGTAGTATAATAAGTAGTAGTGTCGGCAGTAGATAGAGTGGTAGTAGTAGTAGTAGTAGTAGTAGTAGTAATAATGGTAGCAGCATACCGATTTAGAGCCTAGAGCCTCTGCTTTGTATGCATAGCAAAACAAGTGGGTCACGGAAGATGGTGTCCGTTCTTTCCATGATTTCGACTAACTACTCTCTGATGTTTCTACTATATCAAGGCGTTCACAATGCTATAATATGGTCTTCAACAATGGAATCCTGCAGAGCATCACGTAAATACCAAACAAAAAAATCTAAAAAAATGGACGACATCTCGAGAACGTTTGTCCTTGTTCGGATTTCAGATTTTTAGGAAGAGGGAAGAAAGAGTTTCGTGTGCTCACACATTCGTTCAAAAAATGTTCCTTCTCTTCCTTTCTGCATCTCCCCTCCCTCCCTCTCCGTTTTGACGACTCACTCTTTTCTTCCAGGTACATTGGCCAGGAGAGCGTCTCGTCCCATAAACTCCAGGGTATTTTGGGGCTTCCCTTCACATACCTCAACGGTATTTTTGAAATTGCGAAGGATAAGGTTTATTTACACACACATCACTGAGCACTACCAGACGATTTTCGTTAGAACACCGTGCTAGAAGTAGCAGTAGAGTACGCAGCATCATGTGTTGGCAGACTCATCCATTCTAATCTTCCTCTCACCTCAGAAAACGGATGTGATGGAATTCCTGCAAAAGACGTGGTCGATGGCGCTCTTCCATGATAGATTTCAGAGCGCACGTCAAAAAATCAACGCGTTCGTGTTCGATTGGATTCAAGACATTGCAGCAAACGGTTCCAAAAACCCGAAGGATTTAGAACTTCTCCAGGTTCGACAGATATGGAGTGCTTACGTTGCCATTAACTGATTCTAATTTTTGATATGTTCATCTTGCAGCAACTCTATGAGGGTAATGCAAAGGATCCCAAATCTCTCAGCAAGCTAGTCGCGCTGCTCCCGGAAGAAAAGAAGCAATACATCGCAAGGGAGTGCGTTAACTTCTGCAAGAAAAATCTAAATCACTTGCCGTATGACATGTAGTTTGTCTGAACATATGTAGTTGACTTTTCACTCTCATTGATGCAACATTTGACAGCTGCATTGTGCGTCATGGACACGCAACGGCGGCACTCGCCGTGCGCGCATTGCATAGCATGCCCAGTAGCAGACCGCAGCCCGTGGACGCATGCACATCATCACAGACCAACAATGCAAGCGAGTTGTGCATGGCAGCTGGTAGTAGTAGCTAGTGCATGATGCGTGTCCAAGCCACGCAACTATTTGTTGTGGCGATGCACGTGATGAACTACATGACGCGAGAACGTAAAACGGATGTAGTTAATCGATCAATTAAATCGCATAGTGCTGTGTTGCGTCGTGTGTAATGTTAGCCGCTTTGGGGATTCCCATGGAATGCGACGATGCGACGTACACAATGCACGCATATCGCATCGATCGGCGACATAGCACAAGCCGCCGCGACATGTAGGTCGTATCGTAAAGCAACAGCATTTTTTTGTACGATGTTTACCTCATTTGCTTAAAACTATTTGGATTGTACATAAGCGCTGTAGCCGCGGTTTTGCATAGCTAGATCAGGATGACCATATCGAAAACATTTAATTACTTCGATTCATTGCATCCGCCTCACACACCACATAGCATAGCACGGCCGACGACCTCTATATTACTCTGCATGATCCTGGGCGTTTGGAAGAGACAGCTGGCTGCCGATCTAAGACAACGTTCATTAATTGGCTGATGATGTATCCAGTTCCAGCCGAAGTACCTAGGCACTCTTCCCAAGATGTTCTATGAATCGCTTCACTTGCGCTGCTCTTTCCCCAAACTTGAAATGCCATGGAACACTAACAGCATTTGTGAAGACAAAGTTCATGAGAAAGAAGATCCCGTTGACCATAGCGAGTATGTTCTGAAGATACTGCGTAGGGGAGTATATTTGTATGTACTTGTATCCTCGGATTGTTGTCGGCTGATCTCTATAGTATAATAAGATGGCGTTGACGCTTTCAGTGAGAAACATATTCGGATCTCCCCAGTGCTGTGCCAAAGCTTCGAATTTACACTGGTTTGTATTGGTGGAGCCTCTTTGCCCGGTGGCATTTAGGTACATATCGCAAATGAGTTTGTATTCAGGCCCAGCAAATCTCATAAACTCGACTATGCTCGAGCTGAATTCTCGTTTCCCGTCTGGTGTGTACACTATTGTGGGTTCAGTCACCATCATGCCTTTGCCATTCAAATATATTTGACCGACTTTTGACGTTTTCCAATCTTCAATGCTATTGCCAAAGAAGTAGTAGAACGAGTTGCATCTGAAAGACGTGTAATTTTTCAATTTGTAAGGTAGAACGTATCTGTCGTCTATGGATAAGGGCTTCTTTCCGTCATGATTTGTTCTCACGAATATTTGGAAGAAAATAGGAATTGTAGGATCAGCACTGAAGGTGTCATTTCGTCGCTTTGGAAATCCGCCTACAGCACTAAAGGGATCAAGCTCCCACATACGCACTGGCTGCTTATACGCGGCATTTATGGATGCAGAGAACGTGTAATTAATAACCGTGTCGTTCCCTAAGTACACTAGGGGCGGAGGGCAGGTCTTTGAATCCGCAGCTTGTCCGAGGAATATCTTGTAAGTCTCAAGTTTGTCTCCGGGTTCAATATTACGAGTGTAGGCCGAGATTGACCGCTGATCTAATTTCCCAGCGAGAATAACTGCAACAACCACTAGGATTGTCAGGAGGAACAACAGCATCCCGATGAACAACCCCGCCTCCCACTTGTTGTCAAGACGCAATGGAACTCTTTTTTTAAAATCTTGGCCTCCAAAACGACTTTGGTGCTTCCTGCTTTTGTTTTTGACATGCCCGCCAAAGCAACCGAGACGTCTGCTAACCTCCTCCTCCACTAAGCGACGAATCTCAGAGCGAGAAATGTGTAATCCAGCGGCCTTGGCATCTTCTGACCCCTCCAAGCCCTTCGCTTTCTCAAAATTCTCAAGGCGCACATATGTTGTATTCTTACCAGCGGCCTTGCCGTCAACATCATGAGATCCTAACATGGCCGCTGTTCAATCTTTGAGTCGGAGTTCCCCAGATTTGTGTTCTCCGCGGTTCACAATCCCACAGGTACGTGTATCTTGCGTATGGCTCCTAGGAGGGAAATTTCAGCAAATCTGCCCACATGCGCCTGTGCCTTACGCGTCCGTTTCTGAAACTGGAGAGTTGGCAAGTCTGTAACTTGCTCAAATCATCAGCAAATAGATGCGTTTTTAACAGAAATACTTGGGTATAATGAGCTTTTTCTATCGTAAACAGCCCACTCAAGTTTTTCCATCTCCGCTCCGCCGCTCCGAGAATATCCTAGGAGATCCCTCGTAGTAAAGTATGTCCGGCTGAATGGACTCCGCATGCACCCAAAGTTGCGACAAGGAATGAAGAAGACAAAGAAGAAAAAGAAGGAGGAAGAAGTGTGAGAATGAATGAATGATGCCCATCCTTCTCGGCTCGGAGATAATTTCCTAAATCCCCGTCATTTCAGTCAATTTATCGGGAGGCCGCAGTGCAAACGGAGGACAAATCTCTGTAGATTTCTCTCCGTCGAACTCCAGGAGACAGAAATCCCCCTTTAAGATTATTCAAATTGTCCTGCTACCATTTTATATAATGATGCGGCGAAATACAACTAATAAGATCAATGCGACAAAACCAAAAGTTCTAAATTTACATAATCTTCCTATGTCGCATGTTTCGCAATTGCCGGAACGGGGATTAGAATCGATCGAACAACCAATACAAGTGCCGCCTGCAATGGCGACCTTCATTTTGTTTGAGTCCGCTTCGGGCTATGGGCTCTTTGAGATGATTCAGTCCGAGGACATCGGATCCTCTCTAGGTTATAACGCTGACAACAAATATTAAAGCTCAGGGAGTTTCATAAACAGATAGATTATGAAGTTCTTCTCCACGTTTCACGCCATTTTACCTGGTGTATCTTTTGTAAATTACATTTGTTGTTTCTACATTGCTCAGATGAGGTTCGCAAGAGCGTTTTAGAACTCAACAGATTTAGCAAAATCGTTAAGCTCAAGGCTTTCATGCCCTTCACTTCCGCCGAGAATGCCCTTGAGAATATCAACGCTATCACTGAGGGAGAGATGACCCCACTCCTGAAAGAATTTCTTGAGCAGAATCTCAAAACGGTACTCATTCAAAAGATTTTGATTTTAATCAAACAAATTGAAACTCGACATTGTTTACTTCAGGGAAAGAAAAAGAAATCTAAAGACGATAAAAAGAAAAAGAATAAGGGACCTAAACTAATGGTGGTGGACAAGAAGCTTGGAAACATGATCAAAGAAGTTCTTGATATCAAGGTCAGAAAAATGGGTTGGCAACAACTTATCTAGTCTGCAATTGGATAACTTTAAATATTTTAACTGAAGTGTAGGCACTAAACACTGATATTTTTATGAACCAGGTAATCTCCAATGAGAAGGCCGAGGAGCTTCTGCGAGGAATCAGACTTTTCTTCCACAACTTCATTGATAAGCTGGGCCCAGAGGATGTTCATCAGACACAACTTGCCCTGAGTCACTCTTATTCGAGGTGTAAAGTGAAATTCAACGTCCACAGGGTCGATATGATGATAATACAGAGTATCGCACTACTCGATCAACTTGACAAAGATTTAAACACGTTTGCAATGAGAGTTCGCGAATGGTATGGCTGGCACTTCCCCGAATTGGTCAAGATTGCAGGGGATAACTACATCTTCGCGCGCTTAGCCAATCTGATCCAGCACAAGGAGAATCTTGATGAAGAAATGCTACCTCAAATGGAGGAAATACTAATGGACGCTGGAAAAGCGAAAGAAGTCTTAGAGGCTGCACGTAAGAGTATGGGTCATGAATTATCCGAGATTGATATGCTAAATATCTCAAGGTTTGCAGACAAAGTGATCACACTCTCTGAATACAGAAAAGAACTTCATAACTACCTCATCAAAAAAATGAGCGACTGTGCCCCAAACCTCTCCGCTCTCATTGGAGAGCAGGTGGGTGCTCGCTTGATTTCGAAAGCAGGAAGCCTTACAAACCTGGCGAAGTATCCAGCATCGACGGTGCAAATCTTGGGAGCTGAAAAAGCTCTTTTCCGAGCCATGAAGACGAAAGGTAACACTCCTAAATATGGGCTGATTTACCACTCGACATTTATTGGCCGAGCTCAACCGAAGAACAAAGGACGCATATCGCGATACCTCGCCAACAAGTGTTCGATCGCTTCTCGAGTTGACTGTTTCTCTGAGGATCTCACTGACAAATACGGTTTGAAGCTTCGGGATCAAGTAGAAGAGAGACTTGAATTTTACCGCACTGGAAAGACCCCCCGTAAGAACATCGACGTGATGGCAGAGGTAGCAAAGGAGCTTGAGTCGGAGGCCAAAGACAAAAGCGGAGATGAGGACGAAAGCAAAGAAAAATCCAAGAAGAAAAAGAAAAGGAAGCGTGATGACGGTGATGAGGACGGCAAAAAGAAGAAGATAAAGAAGGACAAGAAGAAAAAGGAAAAGGGGCAAAAGGGAAAGGATGGAAAAAAGAAAAAAACAAAGAAGGATAAAAAGTGAGGCGCGCACCGATGTGATGAAGAATGATTGCACTGTACATTTCATAAAGAGAGGAATTCGTCCTGCTTATAACAATAAATGCTGTTAATAATGTGGCATAGATGAGTTTGTCCAGAGTCGCACATATAGCGGCGTCGTACGGCTGCTCATAGGCTGAGTGCTCATCATTCGCATGCTGGTGCGATTCATGATATTACTCGTTGTGCTCAGCGGTACATAATGCACTAGTGCACACAATTTAACAATATGATCTAATGATGGCGGCAAGCAAGCTGCACGTATGCTAGCATGCTAGCATGCTATAGCTAATCCCTGGTTAGCTTTTGTTCATTTAGGCTGCGGCACCAGCTAGCTAGCCAGTAGCATGCATGCTAGCATGTAACGCGACCAATATGCGCGCGTCGACCATACAATATGCATGCACACTGCATCCACCATGTCTATAATAAGCATGCCCTGCTTGCATGTCGTCAGCTTGTCAGCTTCTTGCACATCATGCATGCAATCTGTCTCTAGATCTAGTTTATATTACATGTATACATGCATGCGCACAAGTACAGCTGCCTTCGCATTGGATTGTACCAATGCTAGAATGTCGCGCTGGCAGTCATGTGTGCAAGATCAATGTAGCCGCTAGTTTGTTAAACAGCGGCTTGCACTCAATACTAGCTCGCATGCACGTAAACATTTGCAACGTGTACGTGATGTGCTACACTGAGCAGCTACGCTTCGTTTCATACCACGTATATCTATACCTGCTTCGCTGAATTTTTCTTCTTTTAAGATACAGTGATTATAGTCTGCACTTCAAGGACCGGAAAACATAGCTTCAAACCCAAATCGGGGCTCGAAATCTTCACAGCGTACCAATTGCTCCATGTCGGAGTCCGCATTGATGTTATCCGAGCCAGCATCCTCTTCATAATGAATTCCACCGTCTGGATTAATTTCCTTCGATAATGCAACATTTCTGCCATCAGTTCTGGTTGTTGCCGCTGACTCGTCTGCATCACCGACAGTAGCATTGCACGGCAATGCGTCCCCTGCAGATGTGGGCTGCTGTATCATCCCACCTAGCTTGAGATGTCCTGCTGGTGTGAATTGGCTCACCCGCACCCCGAGAAGCCTAGCTCGAAAACCTTAACAACCATGGATCAGGGCATGAGACTTATGTGGAAGAAACAAAAAAAGAGCCCTAGATATGGGAGGCACGACCTTTTCGTCTGTTCCATTCCTCGTGGAGTAAGGCAAGCGCCGCAGCATACAACTCGTCCCATTTATGCAAATATCTCGGCTGGCGATGGCTTCGAGTCACCTGAATCATCCAAGTTCTCCATGAGCCCCTTCCAAGATTTAGACAATAATGCTCTATTCCTCTCTCATCATGGGGCGATGGGGCGAAGTGGGGGGGGGGGCGGGGGGCGGGGGGCGGGTGGCTTCATGTTCAGAATTTCCAGAAACAATCTGGCAAGATAAAGGCCTCGACGCTCGAATTCTGTTCCTGTCCGGCCATGCTGTGCAAGCTTGAGTTGATTACCACATCAAACGAAGCGAACTTGATCTTTAGAGTGATACACCGCCCTGGCCTCACTTTCGCATCCGAGCCCCCGCTGCTCTCTGCTTTGCGTCGTTCTTCCTCGATGTCCTCGGCGAGGGAGTGGCAGATGATGTTTAGTCTGCCAGCAGGCGGATGATACTTGTTATTTTGTGGATTCGTAGTTGTAGACGGGGTCGTAGAGGTGTTTAGATTTGTGTAATTCCGTCTGTTCTGCATGTTGACGTAGGTGCATGTGCGCGTGTGCGCGTGATTCTACATATCACAAATATTGTACGCACAAATTCCACCCTTACTTATGTCTCAGAATCTTCAGGTTCGAGGTCGGCCGAAACGTCCGCTCGCAACCTGTTAAACGACGACGACGACGACGATCACATTGCATCTCTGTTCATTGATCACGCTTCTCTGTGTAGATAGAGTGCTCTATCTTCGCATACTAGTAAACGTGGAAATAGAAAAAAAGCAAGAGAAAATATGTGGCTGCAGAGAGAGGGATACACCTTCTTCTCTTACTTCCATTATCATTATTGTTGTACTATTACTAGAATTACTATGTTCCTACCGATGGCTCTCCTTGGAGGAAGAGCGATAACAGGGCGTGCGGCCTTGGTGAGATTTCTATGTTTGACGTCTGCAGAAGGTGGCATTCCACGACACGGACCCATTCCAGAGGAAGAGACGTAGTCCATACCTGTTGTTATGTGGCGGAGGAAAGGACGACTTGTGTGAGGAAGGAGGAGTTGCCGGATTCGATTGCAGTGATCTGTACAAATGGTATCTCCTCGTCATTCATAAACATGCCTCCAGTGTGTGTGTATGTGTATGTGTGTCTGTGTGTGTGTGTGTGTGTGTGTGTGTGTGTGCGTGTCTATGCAAGCCTGCATTTTGGGGAGATGTATTTTGTGTTTGCAACGGATCAGTGATGATACTGATTTCTGCTGTCGTTGAAACAAAAATAAGAAGTTTGTTCGGCGTTTTTTTCTCCGGCCGGTGTGCGGAGTGCAGCCATAACCCATGCTCACGGAGAGGAAGAACTCGAAACGCTCATACCTGGAACAAGGAAACTCGTCTTCAAATTGCAGTACGATGGGGAACAATATTCGCAGCAGGGTCATAATAATCGGATAAAATTCTTCTTCATCTTCTTTCTTCTTTCTTCTTCTTCTTCTTCTTCATCTTCTTCTTCATATTAAGGCAGGAACGTCAGTGAGAATCGGCACATCACACGCATTCATCGGGCAGCAAGCGCAACAAGTAGGGTGCTGTGCGCGCGTGACGGCTCGCATAGGCGGCGGGAAGCAGCACTCTAAGTGACGACTGGGCGACGACGACCACCACCATGAAAGAGCCTCGCATAGCGCTCGCAGCGTGTATCTCCTTTCCCACAAATCCTGCGTTTTGAGGAAGGGTTGAGACGGAGAAACTAAGAACGCATGCGCGACTTAGCGATAGTGCCATATATCAGCTTTATTCTTATATACATGAGAACACACACACACACACACACACACACGGAGAGAGAGAGAGAGAGAGAGAGAGAGAGAGAGAATTTAATCAATTTTTTGGATCCCAGCATCAATACCCGAACGGTCGTGATGTTGATTCCTGCGAGCAGACGCTCTGTCGCCTTGCCGATGCCACCAATCTTCCGCACTACCTGCTTTGTTACGTATGTCTGTATTCTCTCTCTCTCTCTCC